>CAWVNO010001288.1:0-40167 GCA_963930645.1 Salticus scenicus
TACACTCAAGTTATACACGGTAGGAAAAAAAAGGGGGTAAATGAAGAGGAACTCTACCAACCAAAATGTATTTTCTAAAAGCCAATTTTTAAACAGTCTAAGTCAAAACATGCCTGTAAGCTCTCTGTGGAATATTAAAAAAAAAAAAAAAAAAAAAAATGCAAGGATAATTTATGCAATTCAATAAAAAGAAAGATTCTTGCATTATGCACTAAATTACAGTAATTTGTGAATGTTTCAACTGAAGAAAGGAAATATATTTCATAACATAAAACAGAGGTGAATATATTGTGACAAGAAATATTTTTTTTTTTTTTAGATATTTCTAGAAGAGATAAATAAAATTTCTAAAAAAAGAGTGAGAAAATGGAAGTTTAATTTCTTTTTTTTCTTTCTCATCCGGTAAAAGTGTCCAACTTAGGAGAGTAGTTCACCGTCCAACTTCCAAGTTAAAGGGGTGTCCAACTTATAGAGGTTAGACATAATGTTAATCCTATGGATATATTCCGTTCCGAGAAAAAGCGTCCAACTTAGAGGGGTGTCCAACTTACAGAGGTGTCCAACTTGAGAGGTTTCACTGTATTATATATTTGTAAAAAATATATATGATAAATTGGAAACTTTTATAAAGGATATTATCGAACCAAATGAGCTGTGTTTAGCACATCACTAAACGCTGAAAATCGTAGTAAAAACGATTTTTTTTTTTTTATCAATTAATTTTTTAAACTATTAATAGCAAATACTTCAAATTTTTATGACTTCATTTTCTCATCGCAAATAATACATATATTTTTTTTTTTTTATATTTTAATTACATTTAATATATATATATATATATATATATATATATATATATATATATATATATATTTACATGTCAAACCTATTTTTCCAATAAATAAATAAAATTTGGAGGCTTGTCTAATGAAATAGAAAATAAGCTAATGATATTTTTTATTTTTCAGTGAGTAAAACAGAATTCAAAAAGACATTCTTTCATGTCACTTTTTCTGAAATCTTTTCCCAAAAATCTCATGTCTTTATAGAAAAAAAAAAAAAAAAAAAAAAATGTCGTAATAAAATTTAGTTGAAAGATTTGAAAAAAAAAAACGGAAGAAAGTAATAAGCCGGCTTATGCGCGCATTTTGTCATTTTATTCTCGAAAAACGGTTGTTTATTATAATTATTTTAATTAATTCAATTATCTATTAAAAAAAAATAATAATAATAAAAATAAAAAAACAGATATACCTGCATGTTTTATACGTTTACGATTAAAAATGATTTCAGAAATAAATCATGAAAGAAGGAAAAAAAAAAAAAAAAAAAACTCTGACATTTAGTCATGGCTAAAGAAAATTTGACCATTTTGTACTAATATATTTAGTTTTTACATATTTTGCTCTGACTTTGTAATTGCAAGAAGTTTAGTTAATCTCGGTCAAATGATTAAAAGAAATGAAAGAAAAAAGAGTATGCGATTAAAACTTCAGCTTTTGATTCTTACCGCAGTAATTCACAGTACACAGATTGTTATTTTTCTATTCAATATCTTTTAAAGCTCTGCAATGCATTTAGTTTAAATAATTCCTTCTGAAACAAATATTGCGTTACTCTGATTTTACAGATATCATTAAGAATTTTTTTTTTTTTTTTTTTCAGAATTTTTATTCACATTTGACAAAACATTTTTTTTTTTTAATTGCCTCTCTTTACATTTACAGTGCAATGTGCAAAATGTTTTTACCCAGTATAATACTCCTAATCCATTTTTAAAGTGATATCACTAACAAAGTTGGTTATGATTCTTTGTCAAATCCGATTTGTGTACGATATCAGAGGGGCGGCATTTTCACAAATTTACATCCAACTCACTTTTGCTTTTTTTTTTTTCGTAGTACTATTTCTTTCAGACAATGACTATGAGTTGTCATCATATATTGTATTACACCTTCAATGAACGTGCAGATATTTTTGTTTTATTTAAAATACATAAAATTAAAAAATCGCCATCGTATCTGTTCGGATTACCAGATTTTATCAAAAATTGGAACACTTATTAATCAGGACCAAATATAGTTAATGCTGTATTTTTTTATTCAATCGGATATTGATTCGAAAGATATTAAATAAAAAGCACGTTATAACTTTAAAATCAAAAGAAATAATCTGGTGTGTCACTCACACGACTTTCTCTTACCCTGAAATTTAATACTGTAAATACAGGTTGCAGATTAATAGGTAAGATAACGAGTACTGTTATGTAAACCTATGTTAAAAAATTCATATTAGGCTTCTGAAGAGTTTTATATGATAATTAGTTCTCTGTGAGGGGGGCTACCGCCCCCCTCAACCTACCGTTTCATTAATGCACCTACATTTATATAGAATTTAATTCGGTTATTAAAAAATAATTCTCTTTTTAAAAATTAATTTATTAAAATTATTATTTAAAAAAATTATATTTTATGATAAAGCAGATGATTTCCATATTAGAGAAGCAGTATAACACCAAATATAAAAAAAAGTCCATTTTATTCTCAATATTAAAAAAAAAAAAAAAAAAGTACGATTTTTTTTTCCAAGTTTTTTTTTTTTTTTTCGTTAAAAGTAAAAAAAAAATCGATAACTTTGTTTTAAATTATTGCAGATCGATGGTTCAACCATTCGTTTTAAAGGTATTGGCGAGCTCTTTTGAAAGATACCCATCATGAAAATTTACTCCCCTCTAGGGGGGACTTCCCCCCCCCTCAGGGGGGAGGCGAGGCTCCTACATACACAATTTTTTTTTTCCCAGTTATCTATCTCTATTACAAAAAATATATATTCGTTTCATTTGGTTTAGTGCACTCTATAGATGTTAAACTCTACTTTCCTGCAATTTCCCCCATAGACGTAATGTATTAGAATTCTCTTGATTGTCCCTATACACGAACCATTTGCTTGATCTTAACGAAAAGCTTACTGTAGCATCCCTATATGATACACATTTAGAATACCAAGTTTGAACTTTCTGCCATAATTTGTTTTTGAGATATGCTGATAACAGACAGACACACAGACACACAGACACACAGATATACAGACACACAGACATACACACAGACCATTTGCTAAAAACATGATTTTCGTATTTAGGGGACCTCAAAACGTGTAAATATAACAAAATCTCGCGTTCGAAAATTTGACCCAAAAACAATACTTTCTCTACCTTATTGGTAAGAGAAAGTAAAAAAATGGTGATTTCAAACATAAATAAATGAAGAAGGAAAAATATTTAATTTTATGTCGGGAAAAGCAAAAAGGAGGGGGGGGGGACCTGCAAGCATATTTCCTTTTAAAATAATTAAAATAAAATTGAGAAGAATCGTGCTAAAGAACTGAGACAGTTTCAGTATAGAATGGTACATATGCATTATTATTATTATTATTATTATTTATATACAAGCAGGCTACGCCCGCTTCGCTGGTCACTATTTTTAAATGAATCACACTAATTAACGAATTCTCAAAAATGCATTAATTTTTATCATGGGATAAAAAAAGAGAAAAAAAAATTCTGATCGGGAAAAATGTCCACCGGGTCCCCACTGCCTTCGGCAGCGTAGACCCGTGCGCTGCGCGCACGTATTCCTTCACCATCCTTATAACTTCTCAAAAATCCGAGTTATTACTCATAAACTTTCATTCTTAAGAAAAGGAATAAAAAATATATCAATTAGCATCGGGTAAAAACTCACACCGGGACCCCACTGCCTTCGGCAGCGCAGACGCATGCGCGCTGCACGCGCATGTTTGAGGATATACGTGCGCTGTACACGCATATTCCTTCTCAACTCAAACTTTTATTATTAAGAAAATAAAATTAAAAAAAAAAAAAAAAAATCTTTTATCATCGGGTAAAAACTCGTACCGGGTCCCAAATCATGTAGTTGGTTAGTTCAGGAAAATTGACAGGCGTCCTGTATAAATAGCTGAATTTCAGGTACTGCGAGTGGATTCCTTTCAAAAAGGCTGCATGGATTTTTTTCAAATTTGCAATATTAACCCTATTTTAAATGTAATTGTTGTCATCCGCTCAACAAGTTTTGGTAAAATCGGTGTCTCAAAAACGGCTCTAACGATTTTCTCGAAAACTGTTGCATAAACCCATTTTAGGTATCCATTCTCATGCTTTACGTGGTTATTACAAGAAATTTAATAGTCATCGTGATCACATAGACCAGTTTTAGATCTCGGAAATTGGTGTAAAAAAAAAAAAAAAAAAAAACCTGTAGCATTATTTTTTTTTCTTCTTTGCTATGTAAACATATTTTATGCAGAAACTCTATTTACAGAATGCATGCAGATAGCTCGAACTGCGGCTTATTTCTGTCGAGCTATCTGCATGATAGACCAGATGTTTCTGCCTAAAGGTTGTCTGAGTGAGTAATGCCGACCGGTTGTCGGCCTGGATAGCTCAATTGGTAGAGCCTTGACCTTGTAAGTCAAAGATCCGGGGTTCGACTCCCGGTCCAGGCATTATTTTCACTCAGTCGGAAAATTTTTTTTTAAATAAATATGATTTTCTTCGAAATCAATTGATTGTGTGATTTTAATATATTGTATTTCTTTCTCCCATTATTTAATGGTGTTTTCCAGTACCTGCGGCTTATTTCTGTCGAGCTATCTGCATGATAGACCAGATGTTTCTGCCTAAAGGTTGTCTGAGTAAGTAACGCCGACTGGTTGTCGGCCTGGATAGATCAATTGGTAGAGCCTTGACCTTGTAAGTCAAAGATCCGGGGTTCGACTCCCGGTCCAGGCATTATTTTCACTCAGTCGGAAAAATAAATTTCAATAAATATGATTCTCTTCCCAATCAACTGATTGTGTGATTTTAATATATTGTATTTCTTTCTCCCATTATTTAATGGTGTTTTCCATTACCTGCGGCTTATTTCTGTCGAGCAATCTGCATGATAGACCAGATGTTATTGCCTAAAGGTTGTCTGAGTGAGTAATGCCGACCGGTTGTCGGCCTGGATAACTCAATTGGTAGAGCTTTGACCTTGGAAGTCAAAGATCCGGGGTTCGACTCCCGGTCCAGGCATTATTTTCACTCAGTCGGAAAAATAAATTTCAGTAAATATGATTTTCTTCCCAATCAATTGATTGTGTGATTTTAATATGTTGTAATGTTTATAGAGTCCAACGAGCTATTTTTGGCCCTTTATTCAAAGTATTTTTAATCTTTCGCGTGTGAAATTTGATGATTTCATAGTATTCTAGAAAACCAAATAACGCTTTTCTATATATTTTTTAAATAATAGCATAGGTCTTTTTATAAAAAGATAATAAAAAATCACTTTGTGCATATTTTTGTAATATGATTTTCTTTTTCTTTTTTTTTTTTTCTTTTTTTCTGAAACTATTTCTAAACAATCTTGAATTATTTATAGCAAATGTATTATGATTGGTAGATACTGAAATGTCTTCATTTTACTTGAGATTTTGAAAAAAATAATAATAATAATAATAATAATAATAAAAATAAATTTTGAAAATTTTGTAAAATTTTATTTATTTATTTTTTTTTTTTTTAATAAATTGTTAACGCGTTTGTATTGCAATATTGAAATAGATTCATAGTATATTTGAACTAGAATAACAAAAAAAGAAAAACAAAACAAAAGAAGAAGAATTAGTGAAGCTCGAGCATTTAAAATAATTAAAGATATTGAAATTTTTAAATTTACTTTTTTGCTTTTGATAAGTTCGAAGACATTTTATTATACTTATTACTTTTTTCATTTTATTACACATAACATGCAATCATCCCCTCAAAACAAAAACAGAAGAGGTTATTACGTTGATTGTCCAAACAGCTGATAGGTTTCTAAACATTATAAAGTATTTTTATTGCTAAAAAGTTTAATTTCTTTTTATTTATTGTAATCCTTCCCCCCCCAACTCCCCCCACCCCCACCCCCCAAAAAAAGAACCGCTTTTAAATCGTTATTAGATTTTGGAAATATAATGGAGAAAATTCCGGAAATTCTTGAATTACTTAAAAATTTTACTATTCGAGACTTGAACCAGAATATCCGCTTCCATTTTTCTTTTAGCTCTAAGTATTTAAATATTTTTAAACTTGGGTTATCCGCTAAAGAAAAATGAAATTTTATGTCCAATTTTTCCATCGTAAAACTGGCGTCAACGTTTTATTCGTAGATTGATTCGTAGATGAATAATAGCGCAATTAAAAGCAGAAATGCAATATAAATACTATTTTTCGTTGCACTGTTCATTTGAAAAACATTTTTTTTTTTTTCACTTGAAATAAAATGTTTTAACAATTTAACAGGATATTTATTTTTATGATATGTATAAAAAATAACAAAATTAAAAGCAGATGATAAGCATTTCCTAGTCTTACTAGTGGCTTTGGTGTAAAATATTAATAAAATATAAACATTTCGACCTTCTCAACCTTCCCCCCTCCAAAAAAATAAAAAATAAATAAAACTTTTACGATACTGTCCGTTTTGATGCTGATTATGATTAATTTTCTTTTCTTTTTCCTTAAAAAAAAAAAAAAAAAAAAAAAATGATTTTCATGAAATTTTGGCAAAAGCAGAATTTAGTTTAGTATGGATGATTATAATTTTTTCATTTTATTTTATTTATTTATTCATTCATTTTTTTTTTTTTTTTTTTTTTTTTCAAATTTTAACATTGCTTTCAAATTATTAGGACAGAAGACTGTTCGTCTCAATCTACGGATTTTTACGATACCAGTTTTACGGTAGTTGGACATTTATCGAAATTGAAAATTTATCGAAAATATAATTGAATACAGTCGAACCTCGTTAACATGAACTGTTTCCACCTTCCCCGTCAAAATGAAGATTTGTTTAGTTATATGAAGATTAGTTACTGATAGCATGAACTACTGATAACATGAACAAAATTTTTATCCCCCTTGAGATTCACGTTAACGAGGTTTGACTAACTGGAAAGCGGTGTTATAATTTGGAGAAAAAAAAAAAAAAAAACTAACAGTCCTCCGTGCTAAACTAAATTCTGCTTTTGACAGAATTTCATCAAAATCGTTCTTTCTTTTCTTTCTTTTCTTAGAAAGGAAAAGAAAAGAAAATAACAGGCACTTTCGAAATAGACTTTATCGAAAAAGTTCTTTTTTCTTATTTTTACAAAAATATTTTTTTTTTAATTATTTGCTTTAAAATATATTTTTCTATACGTAGAAAAATAAATTAACTCGTAAATTTTTTTGGTAACAATTATAAATTAAAATAAATAATTTAAAAGTTTAGAAGTTAGAATTTCTAATTTTATTATTATATTTTAACTCGCTGTGTAAACTCTGTTTTACATGTCATTATATTCATATCAGCTTTCTCTTATAGGAAATTTGATAAGTGTCTACTTCGTTAGGTCAATTTTATGTCTTCTAATCACATTATTTCTAAAAAATGTACTATATAATAGCGGTTAATGGAAATCGTGTGGTTGTTTCATACAAGATTTTTTTTTTCTCTACTGATCACTGAAATTGCCAACTATTGCATTGTAAATTGATGAAACTTTATTTATTTATTTAACATTTACAAAATACGCATTATTATTATTATTATTATTATTTATTTATTTTTTTTTTTTTTTTTTTCTCAGATGTCATTTGGACGATATATCTGCCAAATTTACTTAGAAAATACTTTTCATTAGCCTGAATAATTTAAGCAATTTGTGCAAGTTAGTTATTACTAAATACTGAAAAAATAAAGTCAGTTTATAAATAATATATAATAATGTGAACATTATTCTTGAAATAATCAGAAAATGAATAATGTTATTTCTTTATATATATATATATATATATCTGTACTGATAAGTATAAAGGATTTAAGTCCAAAAATGTCGATTTTGAGTTAAGAACATAGTCAGACTCAGAAAAAAATTCTCTATCGATTAGTATAAAGGATTTAAGTCTATGTCATTTAGTATTTGAGAAAATTCATTGGTAAAAAAAGGTCCAAGTCAGAAATTTACCATTCATGTATGGTATAAAATATTTAATTCAATTTTTCCCTTTATTAAATGAAGGTTGACAACCACTGAATGGTATAAAGGGTATAAATCAACGAAATACTTTTTCCTAATCGATTATTTTGATTTGTTTTTAGCTAGTTAAACTTTATTTTTCGTCTCCTGAAAAATCAAGAATATGGACTTAAATCCTTTATACTTATTAGTACAGATATATATATATATATTTTTTTTCCGGGGAGGGGGGGGAGGGGTAATTGTTGTTGAATGACTTAACCAGTAAAAAATACACCAACCGCAAAGCGGTTCTGCACTCAAAGCTGGTAGACGTGAGGTGCCGGGTTCGAGCCCAGGTCGCGCTCGTCGACCCAGCAGTTCGGAGTGTTTCGTGGTTTTCTCCAAAACTTCCGTAAGTACGGGCTAGGATCCCTTAGAAAGACCTACATTAAAGGTACTCCCATTCTGGCCTAGGACCCAAGAGTAGTCAATCGGCCTTATTCCGCAACACCAACACCAGTAAAAAATTAATTAATTAATTATTATTTTTATCTTCAAAGCATAATAATGTTAAAAGGCTCACAATAATGATAAAAGAATTATTTGATATATCATGTATTTTAAAATGAATTTTGTAATGTTTTTGATTTAGAGATTTCTTGTTCAATTATATTTTCGATAAATTTTCGATTTCGATAAATGTCCAACTGCCGTAAAACTGATATTGTAAAAATCCGTAGATTGAGACTTGAGACTAATAATCTTTCCTACTAAAAAATAAAAAACGTTCAAAAATAGAAATAGTTGGGATTCTACGGTGAAAAAAAAAAAGGGGGGGGGTTGGACAGAAGACAGAAATAGATATTTTCTTTCTTTCTTTTTTTTTTTTCAGATTTTTGCTAAACTTTGCGTAACTATTACTTACTGACTTACAAATAATATTTTTGGTGTTAAATATATTTGAAAGGAACAACGCAGATGCAATTTTATTATCAGAAAGCAAAATCTAGAAAAAATGTGTAATTATGTCCCACTAATACATAGTGCCAAAACTAAAATGTTTAATAGAAGCTGGTATATAGTTATATGTAAAATTATAGTTTTTGAATAAAAGCAGAGCTACTTGTTGTTCCATAAAAAACCAAATTGAAATGTCCGAATAAGATACTGACGGTAGTGGGGACCTTGGCAATGCAGTACCGGCGAGGAATACACTGTTGAATGTAGCGAATACCTGAAGCAAAATTTATTTTTTTTATTTTATTTTATTTTATTTTAGTACGATAGGATTTTGTGTTGTCGCCTCTTATTTTATTACACCTTGATATGTATATTAAGATTTAGATGATATTTAATTTAGAAAATAAAAAGTGCGCATGTAGATTGAAATAAAATAGCACTGGATATTTTAATTTCTATTTATAGAGATGTCAATGATACTGAAAAAACTATTTTGGCCATTTTTCTTCCGTTTAATAAACAGAAAGGAAAACGGATAATATTTTATCTCGAGATATTTTGTATATTTAGACCAATTTCCTCCCCCCCCCCTGGCATTAAGTTAAAAAATAATTAAATAAAATTGAAAAAATCCTGCTAAAGCAATGGAGCAGCTTGAACCTCTTGGCAAAATTTGAAATTTGTCACCAAAATAGCTCGGTCGCTTCTCACCAAGATGTTTACTTACGCAATTGCGATAGCCATTTTAGTTTATCGTCAAAATGAAAACAAAAATATAAAAACTGCCAAGGGGCTCCTGTGCTAAAGCTGTACTAAAGTAATTTTAAGAAATGAATATAGTAACCGTTGCTAGGGAATGAAATAGTTCCTGCATGTCTTTATATGAAAAATTTGACTAAAAAAAGTTTTTCTAGATTAGAAACACATCTGACTTATCCTCTTTTTATCGAAGATTACTTTTCATTGCTAACCTTCACTTCGCCCGTGCGAAAATATGGCAGAAACGTGATTTTCTTACAAACTACTTGAATGATTTTGATAAAAATTCAGATTTAGGGATATTTTGAGTTTACAATTTAATCTGTATTGTGCTCTTCTTCAGTAAAATTACCGTTCACGGGAAACCCATATTTTGTCAGGGGGGGGAAAAAAAGTAGCTAAGACTGCGTTTTCTTCGAAAATACTTCAAGGATTAGAAAAAAAAAATAAAAATAAATAAAAAGATAGAGTTTATACGATATGAAGTATCTCGATATGAAGTATTCGGATTTTCAGGAAAATTATCGGTCACTGGTAATTCGCACTAAATCCGGAAAAAATATGACAGAAATTTGGTTTTGTTGGAAATCGCTAGAACAATTTAAATATATATATATATATATATATATAGATAGATAGATAGGTAGTGTTAGAGATTTTTTTGAGATGAAAAATAAATCTGATTATTAGGTAACAGATTTAAATATTAGCAAACGCAAAACCTAGAAGAATATTTTCTAGGAAATTGCTAGATTTAGGGGTTTCCGATAATAATTCGATTTGAATTTGTCTTATCTCCATGAAAATTTGATTTCACTGGTAGCCAGCGCTCCGCCGAGACACACACATATATATATATATATATTTGGAGGGGGGGGGTATTTCATTTTATTCATTGATAATTTATTCCTATATTTAAGTTTTGCATTTCCTTCTGTAGCAATTCTGCGCATTGGTTTGCAATTCTCTTTTTTTTTTTTTTTTTCTTATCTTTAAACTCATAAATTCGATAAAATAGTTACCTATGTATATAAAATACACTTCCGAAAACGAATCATTGTATTACACTATTAATAATTTTTACAATGAAACCAAGTAAACTGTAATTCAGGTACGGAATATAAAAAGAGGAAAACCTGTTACAGGATATTAAAATGCTGTACATTAATATTTAATTAAAACAGTGTTTTATGCAAAATATTCGGTTAGTTCATAAATAATAAGAATAATAACAATAATAATAAAGCTGCTGATTTAACAAATAATTGTCATTATTTTATTCTAACAATAAATAATGTCTTTTATTATTAATTTTAAGATTCCCATGAAAAGCATCGTCATCTAAAAGATATAATTTAAATTGAAAAAAATAAAGTTTTTATGCGAAGTTCTGTTCAGCCAAGCAGTATTTTAACTGTTTTTACAAATTATCAACAGTTCTTCTTTAACATTTTTCACTATTCTGTTCTTTTGTTATTAACCCTCTCTTTCAACAAAGAAGCATTTCAACTGTCAGCTTATCATATCGTCCTTGTCCGCCCCTTGTTGGCAAAAGGGGGAAGAGTCAGTTACAAGTTTCCGTCTCTAACGATTTCGGAGTAGATATTTAGAGTTACAGTAATCAGGTTCGCACGATTTAGAGAGAGATTTCTTACATTACAAGAATCAGTCTCAAACCGTTTCGAGGGAGTTTGTTTGTGTTACAAAATTCCGGTTCAAACGCTGAGAGGGTTAAAGGACCTATCTTGAACTTTGCATCCCGATTTTCACATGTGAACTATAATCCTCTGATGCTTCAGAGTGCTATAACTGCCATTTGTGGCCAATTTTGTGTTTATTATTTATATTGTAGATGTAGGGGAAAAACCCTGAAAGAATTTTTGTCTATGTTTGTAACCAAGAATATCTGTAACCACCATCGAGTCTATAATTTTGTTGCCAAAAGATTTCGTGTGCATGCTAATTTTTATCAATAAACACTTATTTAAACTGTATACATTTTGTGTCTGTGTTCATTTATCATGGAGTTTCCACGTCTACAACATCCTTGCACTATGATTCTTGCCGGTCCTACAGGATGTGGCAAGTCTTTTTTTATGAGAGATTTGTTACATTTTAAAGAACAAATGTTTCATCCTACCATCGACAAAGTGGTTTGGTTTTATGGTATTTATCAAACTTTATACGATGAAATACCTGATGTTACTTTTGTAGAAGGTTTCCCATCGAATTATAAAGATTATTTGAATGGTAGTACTTTGTTTGTGATAGATGATTTAATGACCGAATGTAGTAACGATAAACGTTTGACTTCGTTATTCACGAAAGGTAGTCACTATTTAAATTTAAGTGTTGTTTTTTTAATCCAAAATTTTTTTCAAAAAGGAAGCGAAATTAGAACAGTGTCTTTAAATGCTCAGTACATTTTCCTGTTTAAAAATCGCCGTTACATGAGTCAAATTATGCATTTAGGTAGGCAGTTGTACCCTAAAAAATCAAAATTTTTTCAAGAAGTGTATGAAGATGCTACAAAGAAACCTTTTTCATACTTGTTTATCGATTTGAAAAATGAAACGAATGAAGATATGAGATTGCGAACTCAAATTCTACCCAATCAAATTCAGTTTTTATACAAGTATAAATAAAGTATTAGTGCGTGTGAAGAGTTAGTTGCTAACATGACTTTGTCAAGACAACAACTTAGCGACCTGGAATTGATTCGCTCTTGTCCCAAGACATTACGTAAGCATTTTCTTAAAAAATTACCTAATCGTACTGTTAAAGATATCTGCGAGTGTACGTTGAATGTTTTAAAAGGAAACGTGCCTCTTTCAAGTACTCAGAAGCGATCGTTAGCGAAATATAAATCGACTCTTAGAAAAATTGGAACGAAAAAAAGATCCTTATTCACTAAAAAGAAACTGATTATTCAACAAGGTGGATTTTTAAACAGTTTAATTTCCGCTGCCATATCAGCCATCAGCACACTCTTCCATGGAGTTCGCTAAAAAATTTGCTTTGGTGCCTGAAGAGGCGTTGAACAAACACACACCTTCTCAAGAGCAATTAAGTGAATTGGATAAAGCTTTGCTCAAAATATAAACAGTTCCTTACCAGATTATGAAAAAGTGCAACGCTATTATGAATTATTGCAAAGAAAAATGAATTTACAAGAAAACAATCTACCGTGGATTCAACGTTCTGATGAAGAAGTTGAGCAACAGCCTGCAAAACCCGAACAAGATTCTGTGAAACAAGAACCCACACCAACACAAGAGACTGTGAATCCTGAACATGTCAAACAAGAAATTGACTATCACCAACTTCCTTTAACTTTAGTACCTACAAGAATGAAAAAACAAGCTTTGAAATTACTCGAATTTCTTAAGACAAGTCCTCGCAAACTAGAGTGGAATGAAAAAGGAATAGTGTCTTTTAAAAATAAAAAAATACAGAACTCTAACATTGCAGACTTTTTTCATTTAATTTTTTCTACAAACAAAAGAGTACCTATTAATGCACAGGGTAAATTGTTACAAGTTCTCAAAGAAATGCATGTACCTGAAAGTTTCATTAAAAATAAAAATTTGTTATCACGTCCTATGTCAACACCTAAAGTTCGAAAACAATCACATGTAAACCCATTTTGGATTAGTCTTAAATAAAAATTATTTTTTCTATTATTTTCTGTCTCCTCATTCTTTCATTAAAATATGTAGACACGTGCAAGTTTGGACAAGACCCGGGAGGGGCCAGGTGGAGGGGAAGAAGACATTCCTTAAATAGCTTTAGGGTACGTGGTAACAATTGGTTTCCCACGGTTCACCTTACAGGTTGGTTGGAAGGTGCCAGGTGCAGGTAGACGACATTCCTTTAACAGCCTTAAGGTGTGTGGCAACTATTGATTTCCCGCGTTTGACGTCACAGGTTGGTCATTGGCTATTTTTTAACAATTGTGAGCGTGGGTTTGACGTCACGTGTTGAGGAGGTAGCATTCATTCTGCCTCCTGCTCCCGCTTTTGCAAGCTGTATTTTTTCATCGTGCTAAACTTTGTTTGAAAATGAGTATCCACTTTTATGAAAACGGTCTTAATGTTAGTTATTATCCTAACTTTATCGAGAAGGAAAAAGCTGATGCCTATTTTAACAAATTGAAAACTTTACCGTTTTACACTCCCACCTTCAACATTTGGGGAAAAGATGTTATGCCGAAACGACAAGTGTTAGCATTTGGTGATGACGGTCTGGTGTATGCATTCAGCGGTACTCAAATTGCTGCCCAACCTTGGACTCCAATCATGATGGAACTGAGAAATATCGTCGAAAAGCATGTTGGATGTACCTACAACTATGTTTTATTAAATTTGTATGCCAATGGACAAAGTTACATTTCCCAACATAAAGATAACGAATTCAGTCTGGATGATACTTTCCCTATCGCAGTGCTCAGTTTTGGTGCACAAAGGAAAATTGAATTTAAAAAGCCAAACACACCTTCTACAGTTATTGAATTAGACAATGGCTCTTTATACACTATGGCTAAACCTACGAATGAGCTTTTCACTCACGGTATTGCTGTAGATCTATCGATAAAGAATGCAAGAATAAGTCTAACTTTCCGTCATATTATTAACGTTTCCCAACCTTTGAAAAGACCTAGATTGGACTTAGAACAATCGTCTCCTGATAATGGTGGACAGTCTTCTAGTGAAAAAAACGAACAATCCTCTCATAACGATAAACTGTTACCTACAAAATGTATTGACGAACTATCTTGTGTTAAAAATGAACTCTCTAACGGCAATGAACTGTCTTGTGAAATTCCAAATAATGACTGGTTGGATAAATTTTTTCAACATAGGCAGAAATCAAATCCTATTCTAGGAGAATGGGATTTAAATTGGTGTACAGTCTTGCAAATCATTTTGGAAAATGAGGAAAATTTAAGAGTCCACATTCGTAATTTTACAGAAAATAGTGCTGGTGATCGCTTTCCTACAAAATCGGGTGTTATATTATCACCGATGACGTGGCTGGATTTTCAGAGAAATATATCGTCATTTCGATTCAATTCTGTGAAAGATAGTTTTTTATCAAACAACCAACTGTTAACAGCGTTTGTGAATGAAGATATGTGCCACATACAACAAATGTTTTACACAAAGAATGCAGGTTTTTATCTAAAACCGAATGGCATAAAATTGTTCAAAGACCAAATCAACAGATTGGTTGAATTTAAAAGTGAGATTTCACATTGCCTAATGGAATCTGTTCTCGTGAAACAAATTCCAACTTTGATTTCAAACAAGACAATTGAATGTGAGAATCATTTAAGTTTCTCAGATGCACAAAAACACTATCTCACATGCATATGTGAAGAAATTGAACTAAATATTAATACATTTTTTGAATGTATTGGTTGTGATTTGAACGAATCATCGGAATTTAATCACGAATGCATTTCATTAAACACTTATGATAAATTTTTCAGATCTCAAGAAACTGTTTTACTACATTTGAACACTTTTAAAATTGTTAAAAATGTTATTTCGAAACAATGTTTGTGTAATTATAATGAAAATTTCTTCAACACACTTTCAATGCAATTTTTCCAAACTTATTTTGAGAAATATTTTTTAAATGTGTAAATGAATTGAATAAATCACTTTTTTGTTTCAATATAAAACTGTCTCTGTTTTATTTCAAATTTATTATTTTTGAATGAATGTATGTTTTTATTTTCTAGGTAAAAAAAGAATTAAAAATTATTTGTAAGAAAAAAAAACTTACTTAAGAATTAAAAATTATTTGTAAGAAAAAAGTAACTTATTTAAGGAATAATAAATAAATAAATAAAATAAATAAAAACTTATTTGAGAAATAAAAAGAATATATTAAATTAGAAGAAAAAAACTTACTTGAAAAACATTAATTTACAAAAAATATTTATCTGTCAGAAAGAGTACAAATTATTAATTTATATATTTATAAGAAAGAAAAAGTAATTTATTTAAAAAATAAAAACTTATTTGAGAATTAAAAAATATTTGTTAGAAAAAAAGTTAAGAATGTATTAATTTATGAAAGAAGAATAATTCCTCTTATTAAAGTAAAAAGAGTATATTAATTTACATGAAGTAATTTATTTGAGGAATAAAAAGAATATATTAATTTGTTTTAGAATGATTAAAAAAATATTAATTTCCTTTGAAGAGAAATATTAATTTCGCTTTGAAGAGAAATATTAATTTCATCTTTAAAAGGAATGTATGGGAAAATAGCTTCTCTTTCAAAAATATCTGTAAAGAATCCTACATTTCCTTCCTTTAAATGTTACTGCACATTCAATAGAACGCAACTGCAGTATCTAATTTTGCAGTATTCAAAGAAGTCACGTATCCAGAGGGAGATATGCTCACTCTCGACATTTTATGATGCGGAGGACCAGCATTCCAATCGCCGCACCCTCTCTACAAGAGGATGCATGGTGGGGATCATCCCCCCATCCCCTCCCGACCTACAGCAGAGGATCAAGTATTTAACGTCTTTTTCCCCTCCCTATCCGAGATGGGTAAAATCATATGTGCTTGCCTCATTCAGTAATCTGAATTCACAGTGCAAACATCTCTCTCTCTTTCTCTCTGACTTTGCGTTTTTTCATTCCACTTTTTTAAGTTTACTGTTTTTAAATTTAATATTTTTGCAATGGAATTTAAATTTGACGAAAATTTGCCAGCAATTTCCAACGTGAGTATTTAAAACATTTATTAATATTTCAAAATGTTTAGATTATTTTGAAAAAAAAATGTTTAAAAATATACTTAAATATATTTTTTCTCTCTTTTTTCAGTTCGAATTTGATTTCGGTGTTAGCCAGGAAATCATTATGGGGGAAGTTTTAGAGTGTAATTTTATTGATTGGACATCACCGGTCAATTTTTCAGATAGCGATATGGAGGTAAATATAATTTCTTTAAAAAAACTTGTAGAATGTTTCAAAATATATTTTGTACTCAAAAAATTCTTATTTTCTATTTTTTCAGATTGAGACTACCGTTCAGTCTACCGTTCGAGTACCCCCTGGTTTTGAAGGCGTAGATCCTGTGCGTCTCTTCAACCCGGTGCCTGCTAACCGGATATCCCTTCGAAAATCTGTAAGAAAAATGTATTTTTTCTCTTTCTAGGACAATTTCAACATATGATTTGGACTTATAATATTTTTCTCCTTTTTCTTAGGCACCTTCATTAAACACCGAGCCTGGAACATCGCGTCTCAGCTCATTTGAGAACACACATGGTACGTATTATTTCACTTTTTCTGCTTAACTGTTTGAATAATATACAATGTTTTAAAAAATATGTTCTCTTTCTTTTCTTTTTTGTAAAATTTTATTCAGACTGGTGCTGGGATAAATGTTGTGGAGCGCTCCAGTGCAACAGAACCAATTCCACAAATGCCGAGATCTGGTGATAATTCAACTAAGGTATGTTTGTTTCAAAAATTATTTAGTGTTTAAGTTGGGTTTTCAGAATACATTTCTGTTAAAAAATAAATTATCTTTAAAAATTAAATTCTCTCTTTAAATTTAAAAAACTTGTTTTGACAAAATAATTAAAAGCTTCACTTAAAAAATAAATTTTCACATTGAATAAATATTAAAAGTTTTGTTTAGAATAAATTTTTCTTAAAAAAATAAAAAGTAAAGTTAGAATTAAATTTCTCTTAAAAAATAATTTTTCACTTAGAATAAAATCCTCTTTTGAAAAAATTTGTTTTGACAAAATAATTAAAAGCTTCACTTAAAAAATAAATTTTCACTTGGAATAAATATTAAAAGTTTTGTTTAGAATAAATTTTTCTTAAAAAATAAAAAGTAAAGTTAGAATTAAATTTCTCTTAAAAAATAAATTTTCACTTAGAATAAAATCCTCTTTTGAAAAAACTTGTTTAGACAAAATAATTAAAAATTGTTTTCTTTTCTTTTTGTTATTTTTCAGAACTCGAACCATGAACCTACTGCAGTTGATGGTGGTGTGCTGACTCAGAGTGACTGTAGTGAATCTACACTTGTACCAGCCTCAACAGATAACAATAGTTCGGATGATGACACGGAAGAGAAAACTGCAAAATCAAAGGTAAAAACTCCTCGTGGCTTTTAAGAGTTTGCCCTTTTTCATGGGTTTTGTAGTCTGGCACGAGCTGAATTTCAGACGCATACCGCTATAAAACCCGCCGCGGTTAGACGCAAACTCTGTCTTTCCTATCATGAAGGAAAAAAAAATGCTAGGTTTTCAAAAACTAATTTTCCTCTAAGTTAGAAAAATAAATTCTCTCTAAAAGTAGGTTAGAAAAAAATCTTGTTAGGAGAAAAAAAATAAATTTCTCTTTAAGTTTTAAAATAAATTCTCTCTAAAAGTAGGTTAGAAAAGAATATATAATTTCAAAAAATTAGTTAGAAAAAAATTGATAGGGGAAAAATCCCCTTTAAAAATTTGTTAAGTTTTAAAATAAATTCTCTCTAAAAGTAGGTTAGAAAAAATCTTGTTAGGAGAAAAAACCCCTTTAAAAACTTGTTAGGGTTTAAACAAATCTAAAATAGGGTTTTTTGTCTATTTCAGACTTGTCCTGTTTGCGGGAAAGTTTTTACGAGAAATTATGACCTTTCAAGACATCTAAGAACCCACAATAATGAAAAACCTTTCCAATGTGAAGATTGTAGTAAAGCCTTCAAACTGAAACAACATCTTTTGAGGCATGAAAAAACACATAAAAACGAAAAGCTCTTTAGCTGTGAAGTTTGTGGTAAAAAATTCGCTCCAAAAGAACATCTAGAGAGACATTCGAATCTCCATCAACGACAAAATTCTTTTTCTTGCGAAGTTTGCCAAAAAGTCTTCAGTCGAAAAGACAATTTAAGACACCATCTAACAATTCATGAAAAACCTCTTCCGCATTCATGTAGTAATTGCCATTTAAAATTTCTCACAAAATTTAATTTGCTGCAACATATTCGAACAAATCATGGAAGTGTGGCGAGTACCGGCCAAACTTCGAAGAAAATAAAAATATCTCATAATAGCAGAATAAGAAAAACTACACAAGCCCTTAATACATTTAAAAAATTTTATCTTTATCCTGAACCGGAGGAGGAAAGCAACATAAATTTATTTTCTAATAATAGCCATAATGAAATTAATAATATTTTAACTAATGAAATAAATGATAAAAAATCAATTAAATGGCATGGGGTGATGAAGGCTGAATTTGTGAAGGTGGATGGGATGAAATTAAAGAACGAGCTTCCTTCTTCTTTTCATCCAAATGCACCATTCAATTATCTTCTGAACATCTAAATGAGAATATAAATAATATGTTTAAAAAAATTGAAAATAATATTGAAGATTTCCAAAATCAAGGGTCAAATTGGATCTTCAATAAAATCCAATTATTAGAATTAAAAGTGGCAAAATACATACCCCTTCGCGGTGGTAAATTCATAAACACCCCTCAGAAATTAAAGTCTAAGAAAGCCTTAATAAATATACAAAATTTTAATGATAACAAATGTCTCTTATGGTGTCTTCTGGCCCATAAGTATAAATTTGAAGATCATCCTTGCAGAGTGAATAAATATTACCCATATGAGCAAGAAATAATTTTAAATGACATTACCTGCCCAATTCCTTATAATAAAATTCCAGATATAGAAAAATTAAATAATCTCCGAATAAATATATTTATTTTTGATGCTGATGAAGATATCTGTCCTCTCTATATTTCTCCAAGAGAGGATGAAGACGTCATTAATTTATTATTATTAGAAGATTCTGAGGGGAATCAGCATTATATTTATATAAAAAAATTTTCAAGATTAATGGGCCACTTAACTAACCATAACGGCGCAAGATTTTATTGTTACAGATGCCTCCATAGATTTAGCAGACAAGACCTTTTAAAAGACCATCAACAATATTGTAAAAATCACTCCATCCAACAAATTAAAATGCCTTCAAATAATAATAATATTCTCTCTTTCACCTCCATCCATATGCAACATTTAAAATCTTACGTAATATATGCAGATTTCGAGGCTCTTTTAAAACCCGTCTCAACTGTCGCTCCAAATAATAGTACCTCCTTCACCATCAAAACATCTGAACATATTCCTTGTGGCTATGCCTATCTTATCGTGGGGCCCGACGGCAAATCTTACAAACCCATTCAAGTTTATAGGGGTGACGACGCCGTTGGGCACTTCTTAGAAGCCATCCTATACGAAAAAGATGACATAGCCCAAAAATTAACCTCAATAGTTCCTATGCAATTAACCACAGATGAGGAGAGAGCTTTTCAGCAAGCTACTAGATGTTCCATATGCAATAATAGATTATATAAAAACAGAGTACGCGACCACGATCATCTTTCTGGAGCTTTTTGTGGCGCGGCTCACAATAGCTGTAATCTGAATTACAAACAGCCAAAATCCATCCCTATTATTTTTCACAATAGCAAGAATTATGATACCCACCACCTTATGACCCAACTTGGAAGACTACAAGATTATTCTGTAGAAGTCATCCCCAACACCTTAGAAAAATACATAGCCTTCAAATTAACTAAGAAAAATTGTCCCATACAACTCATCTTCCTGGACTCTCTCCAGTTCCTCCCCTCATCCTTAGATAAACTCGTCCAGAACCAAGATCCAGATCAATTCCATCTTCTTAAAGAAAACTTTCCTCCTACAATAGATTGCTCTCTCCTCTTAAGAAAAGGGGTCTACCCCTATGCTCATATCACCGATTTTAACACCTTCGGTGAAAAACAGCTGCCACCTCCAAGGGCCTTCCACAACCATTTGACTGATGAAAACATTTCTTCACAAGATTATGAACATGCTGTTAAAGTGTGGGAGGCCTTTAACATCCAAGATCTTGGGGAGTACCATGACCTCTATGTCAAGACCGACGTGCTGTTGTTAGCAGATGCCTTTGAAAATTTTAGAAGACTTTGCCTTAAATATTATGGGTTAGATCCAACACACTGCTTCACAGCACCCGGTCTGTCATGGCAGGCATGTTTAAAAATGACAGGGGTAGACCTCGAACTTCTAACTGACATCAATATGCTCCTCTTCATAGAAAAAGGTGTAAGAGGTGGGGTTTCCATGACCAGCCACCGCCACGCAAGATCCAATATTCCTCAAACTGAAGACTACGACCCCTCAGCTATATCCCAATACATTATGTATTGGGACTCAAATAATTTATATGGACATTCAGCTTCGGAGCCCCTGCCTTATGGAAGCTTCCAGTGGACAGACCCTAAAGACTTCAACTCTGAAATAATCCTAAACCTACAACCCGACGCAGCAGAAGGTTTCATCTTCGAGGTGGACTTGGAATATCCACAACATCTTCACGACGAACACAACGATTATCCACTCGCACCAGAATCTCTACACATCACAGAACACATGCTCTCACCATTTGCCAAACACGTGCTACAAGATAGAAAATTCAACACATCCAAGAAACTCACACCTAATCTCTGCAACAAGTCAAATTATGTTACTCACTACAGAAACCTCCAATACTACGTTCAACAAGGATTAAAGCTCACCAAGATACACAAAGTATTAAAATTCAAACAAGCACCATGGCTGAAACCTTACATCGCATTCAACACAGATAAAAGAAAAGAATCCAAGTCCACCTTTGAGAAGAACTTCTTCAAACTCCTGAATAATGCTGTGTTCGGGAAAACAATAGAAAATCTTAGAAAACGAAGATCAATAGAAGTTACAAACTCCCCCATAAGAGCAGAAAAGATTGTTGCCTCACCTCTTTACACCAATTTTAAAATATTTAATGAAAATTTAGCGGCAGTGGAGCGGGTTAAAAAATCCATCTTGATGAACCATCCCGTTTACATCGGCTTTACCATCTTGGAACTTTCCAAACTACACATGTACAGATTCCACTATGACTTTATAAAGCCAACATACCAAGACCAAGCTAAACTCCTCTTCACCGACACAGATTCCCTGACCTATCACATCACCACACCTGATATCTACCAAGACATGCTACAGCACCAAGACATCTTCGACACATCAGATTATCCCACAGACCATCCACTTCATTCAGAACATAACAAGAAAGTTTTGGGAAAATTTAAAGACGAACTAAACGGGCGGTTCATTCATGAATTTGTAGGCCTCAAAGCCAAAATGTACAGTATAAGATCAGAAGATGGAGAAAAGAAAACCGCGAAGGGGATTTCTACAATAACAGTCAAGAAAAAAATTAAACATCAAGATTACATTAATTGTCTAAATAATTTAAAATACAATATATCAGAACAAACGAGAATTGGGCAGGAATGTCATAAAATCTACACATTTAAACAAAATAAAATTTCTCTTACTCCATTTGACGACAAAAGACACATTTTGGATGATGGTGTTTCTTCTTTGGCCTATGGGCATTACAAAATAACTTAAAAATTGGAAAAAAAAAAAAATTGTAAAATATGAAAAAATGAAAAACAAAAAAAAATGAAAAATGAGAAAAATGAAGAAAAATTGTAAAATGAGAAAAATGAAGAAAAATTGTAAAATAAGAAAAATGAAAAAAAAAAAAAAACAAGATCTAAAAAATGCAAGATTTCAGAAAAGTTAGAAGATTAGAAAAAATTGGGGCGTCGCACACATGCGGCGGGTGGATGGTGGGACCCCTTTAAAACATCAAAGAAAAAATTAAAGATTTGAAAATATGAAGATCTAAAACTTGCAAGAATGGAAATTAGAAGAGTGAAAATTAGAAGACCTGAAAATTGAAAGGATGAAATTTAGAAGATCTTAAACTTGGATTAAAGAAAATTAAGAAGAAATGATGATTTAAGATCAGAATGAAAAATTAGAAGATTGAAAATGAAGTTGCAAGATTTCAGAAAAGTTAGAAGATCAGAAAAAATTGGGGCGTCGCACACATGCGGCGGGTGGATGGTGGGACCCCTTTAAAACATCAAAGAAAAAACTGAAGATTTGAAAATATGAAGATCTAAAACTTGCAAGAATGAAAATTAGAAGAATGAAAATTAGAAGACCTGGAACATAGAAGATTCAAAATGAAGTTGCAAGATCCTAGAAAAGTTAGAAGATCAGAAAAAATTGGGGCGTCGCACACATGCGGCGGGTGGATGGTGGGACCCCTTTCAAAAATAAATAAAAATAAAATAAAAATAAAATAAATAAATAAAAATAAAAAAAAATAAAAAAAAAATAAGAAGAAATCCTCTTTTGAGGATTTCAAAGAAAAAAGGAACTCTTCAAATGAGTTTCCGAAAATATATGTTTGCACAGTTTAAAAAAGAACTGTGCAGACATATAATAGAAAAATCACATACACTCACACACATTTATATCTAAAATAGAGCTATAAGATCATATTTCTATAGGTCAGTGGTTTCACGCTCGAAATTTTTACTGTAAGGTGCCGGGTTCGAACCCCAGTCAGATCTCTCTATTTCTTTCATAGTATATTCACATCAACATCCTTAAATTCATATATTTTATCGATTCCTTTTTTATTTCAAAAATTTAAATTTTTTTTAATTAATTTCTTAATTAATTTCTTAATTAATACCCTAATTAATTCCCTAATGACTCACAAACAGTACCATGCTTTTTTCATTCTACCGAAAACATCTCTTTAAAACCAGCGTTACCTTTTACAAAAAATCACTAATTAATTTTTTAATTAAATTTCCTCATTAACACCCTCGTCATCTTTTACGATACTGTCAGAGGGGGGTGTCAAGGACGATACCAAGTCATCTAGGCCCTCAGGGGGTGGTGCGGCACCCGCACGGCTTGCCTACGCACCAACGCACCCCCCCCCCTGATGCCCCAGATCTCTCCTTTCTTACCTACTTATAGACTATGCACGAGATGCGCTCACGGAATTTCTATAAAAAAATTTAGTTCCAAAATATCCACCAGAGGGCGCCTTTTCCGGAAAATCATTAAATTTAACACAATAAACGACCAAAACGGAATACAGAAACAATATTAACATTTACTGACTAGTTTCTGATCACCTTGTCATCAAACCACATTAAGTAAAGGTAAGGAAAAAATAACAGTACGCTGTTTGAGAAAAAAAGAAAAAAAAACAGTTCAGTTTCCAGAAATAAGAACAGATTAGGACGAAATTGCGCAAGAGGAGCAGTTGTTAATCGTGTCCAGAACGATGTAAGGAAAGGTGTTCCCTGTGACGACCCTCATTCATCTGCAAAATTTTAAGTCGATGGACAGCGTGTTCAACAGTAGATCGTAACTGATCAGTTGTGATGCTTCGCACATGAAGCGTTATGGAGTTCTTTAAGTCATTCAACGTTGCAACACACGATACACCACACTTTTTCAATGTGATCAGGAACTAGTTAATATTGTTTCTGTATTCCGTTTTGGTTTTTTTCGGAAAAGGCGCCCTCTGGTGGACATTTTGGAACTACTTTTTTTTTCGAAATTCCGTGAGCGCATCTTCTGTATAGTCTATATACCAAATTTCGTTGCAGTCCGTTCACCCATTTGCGCTGTAGGATGCTGTTTATAGGGGAAGTTTAATTATAAACACCCTGTATATACTATATATATATATACACATACATTTCATTTAATAACCCTGTGAAGTCGTTCCTTCACATATATGGTTTTAGTTACGGCTTTAAATAAATGCAATAATTAATTACTATATTGTCAATAAATTAAATGGCTAATAAAAATATCTAACGAATTTCTAAATTACTTTTTATATTTATTCCCATTCGTCTCTCTATATAAATATCTTAATTCTAATAATATTTTATCTGTTAAGCTATTAAATAAATCTTCTGAGAACAAAAACATATTCTTTAAAATTAATAATTTATTTCGGCTAGTCATATGTTTATATGACATCTCTCAGAATTATAATCTCTCCTAAATCATTTAATAAATAAAATATAAAAAAATATATATATTATTTTCATTTATAAACCGTTGTATACATAATTACATTTTCATTCTTTTAAAATTGCGCAAGTCCACTTTGTTATAAACAAATTAGGCTATAATTTCCGTTGTAATATCATTAAAGGGTAATTTATATTTTTTAATGACAGGATGTGCAATAAATCGCAGACTTTATGTCTCTCTTACTTAACGGTTTTCTGGCGATAAAATTTGGCATAGATGATTGGCGTTAATTCTTTAACGGACTTGCTAAATTCAAAATATTTATATTAATTTGATCTATAAACAATGGATTATCTTTGGCTGTAAAATTTGGCGCTATTTCCAAAATCTTGGCGTAATTCAGCAGTATGATCTGGATTGCGAGGGAGACGACTTTAGAATTCGCTCCTAAACGTACTTGAACAACACGTAATCAAAAAGCCCTCTCTCTCTACCTGAAAATTTGTTTTGCACCACCTGAATGTCTCGAAGATAATATTTTTATGTATCTTTTCTGAAATATTATAAAATAATCTACAGTCCATAGCTGAGATGGTTTGGTTGAAAATAAAGTACTTAAGACAAGAAGAATTGTTTTTATTTACGGCTTATTTTATCTATTTTCCTGGTGTTATGCGGTTATTCATCTTGTTTGCTGAAGAACAATTTCATCTATGTGAACTTTAGCACAAGAAATGGTGCCAAAGACCTCTTCAGTGTGGTTGTAATCAAAAATAGAGAGAGAGGGGCAGTAAATTTAAATTACCTTTTTCAAATTTTGTTGTAATAGTCATTTTTAACAAAAAGGAACTTTTTCGCTATAGCTGTTTTATTTGAAATACGAATAACCGTTCATCGGTTTATATATTGAAAAGACTAGTCCAGATACAGCATCTTTTTCGGTGTTAATTCCTTAGACTGTCTGTGTCGACGATGTTGGCGACTCAAGTTGGAAGATATATTGTTCCTTACACATTCCTGGTACCCTGTGTAAGTATTGAGCAAAATTCGGCAAATCATGGCTTCATCTGATGATACCTCTGCCGTATGTTGGTGACTCAACCTGGTCGTCGCAATTTTCCCTCTTCGTCCTCTCATACTGTGTGGCTGTTTCGGATACAATGTGATCTTCATCAACTCCAAAAAATTTTCCAGTTAAACCATGCCGTTCAGAATTCGATATAGTGAACGATATGGTGAATTTCTACATATTTTGTTTACTTCTGTAGTTTCGACTGGAAAACTAAAATAAATAATTTACGTCGCTTTTTATTCTAACTCTTCAGTCCGAATTACCTGCCAGCGGTTGCCTCTTGGCTGTTAGTTCAAAATGGTATTTTCTTTCACAGTGAGTTTGTAGGCTTCTGTTCTTTCATTATAATTACGTTGAATGGACCTGTGTTTTCCCTGTGCGGTAAAAATTATGTGCGAAGTATGATGTTTAGGAAAAATGTGAAACCATAATCATGCGATTCATAACTTTCTGCGAACAGAATGTTTTTCAAGATTGTGTCTCTTAGTAGTTGTCATACTCTGTTATTTTTAAGTGATTGCTACTGTGTAATTGATACTGAAAGTATGTGTGAGCCAAATACTGAACAAAACTCAGTGAATTTTTTTTTTTTTTTTTTTCTATTGTCAGAAAATTGATTCGTCAAGTTATTCGTAAGTACTTTTTTTGTCTTAAAGAAAATGAACATTTTATTTTTATTGACAGACTTACTTTTTTTTCAATTTATATACATTTTATAATACTTAAATAATTTTGAATATCTTTACTTATTCTAATTTTAATAATAATAAAGATTGAATTTATACAAAAATATCTGAAACTTTATGTTGAATCTAAATTTTACATATTTTTATTTATGTTATTTTGTTTTTGGAGAAAATGTTTACGTTTATTATCTTTTTTTCAATAAACATAATGATAGTAATAATGATTTTCATATAATTTTTAACAGCTTTTATCTATATTGTTGTTTATTCTTTTTTTTCTTATGGTATTTTACATTTTTGATTGATATAAATACTGATAAAGTGTGACACATATTTATTTTTATTTCATTTATTAATAATATTGATACGTTGTTTTATACACTGATATACAATGGGTGATGATAAATTTTTAAAAAATTTCTTGATTTTTCATTCAGAATGAAAAAAAAAAAAAAAACATATATTTTTTACTAAATTGAAATGTTGTTTTGCTGGTAATTTTTATTAAATGGGTTTGGAATAAATTAATTTTGTATATAATGTGTAAAAATAATTTTTCATTGATAATTTTGGTAATAATTATTATGAAATGGATCAATTAATATTATAGAAGAAAACTAAAATATTTACATTTAGTGCAAATTTATTTAGAGATTTATGACATGAAGTGTATTCACATATTATTTTGACAACTTAAATTTAATATTGAATTTGTTTGTTTATCACAGTGAATATACATGTGTTGAAATAAATAAATAAATAAATAAATAAGGGAATAAAATAAATACATAAAATTATGTGATGTTTGCAGAATTTTAGCGAAGTTTTATTTTTTTTTAATTCATTAACATCGCAATATTTATTGTGTTTAAGGTGTTAAATTTTCCATGAAGTAAATTTCTTATCTTTTAATCAAATGCTTAATAAAATTCGTTATTGATTATTAATTGAATGTTTTATATATATTTTATTGCAAAATAATTATTACTCTGTTTATTAATTGAATTTAATTAATTTTCTAACTTAAGAATTAAATTTGAATTTATTTCTAATGTCGGCGTTTTCCAGGCTGGTTTGAAATACCTACACACAAAACAATTTCTTATACCTTTTTGGAGATGTGTCGGCAAAGATTCGCTTTTGATATCAGTCGATATCTAGACACTTATATCTCCTCTTTTTACACACACATATTTTTTTTCTGTCCAATTATTTTAACACGCTTGGAATTGCCATTGTTATCAGCATGAGGAATAGAAAAAAATTAATAAAAGAGGTATGTAAAGAAATAAATAGAGTGATAATTTCAGGTATTCCCATACTTTTGTTTCATAAACTTATATTTTTTATTATTACTTTTAAGGTCATATTTTAAAACAAAATTTAGAAATATATTTTTAGAGACCTTGATTGATTTCTTTTTCACACACTTCTTTTTACTTAATGTTTTACACGTATAACTTTCACACCTTACATAAATTATTAATATACATTTTTTTAACTTTAAAGATAATAAGCTTATGCTTCTTATCATGGTTATATTAAATTAATTATATTTAGAATTGGTTTCTTAGAAGTTGAGGCTGTATAATTTTGTGCATCACTGTGTTTCAAAAGCTAACTGTAAACACACTACACTTTTTCTCTAAATACCATTATTTATCTTTTCATTTAAAAATAATTAAACATATAAAATAATTTAGGTTTATACATCTAATTTAAATCCTTGAATTAAAAGAGGCACAATTAATATGTTAAGATTTAAGTTTATGTAATTTTGTGCCACAATGTGCATTAGTAGAGCTCCTAATTGCGCTTGTGTTGTTGACCTTCAATGCTGCTTTCCTTTTTCTTGAATTTGCTGGTCAAATTTTTCTTGGTGAGGGGACCTGCATTGATTGTCTTTCTTTGCATGATTTTGCATTAAACTTCACTTAATTTTCAATTTTTTTAAAACTCTATTTGTATTCATGAAGTTACGTAAATCCAGTACATAATATTATTTTATGAATCTATACTGGCCGTATCTTGTTTCATGCAAGTGTCCTAACTTTAACACACAATTTTTCAAATTTACATATTTCTTTTCTCATTTGTACACATACACACCCTTTTTCACACATTTTGTGGTGAATTTAAATAATCATAGCTTGTGTATACATTTTTTTTCTTTTTCTCATTTTTCAGATATTAAATACATTGCCTTTCATGTAAATCTAGCAAATTTGTTAGTCTTGAACATAAGGTTCAATGTTGTCTTTATTATACTTACTAGGCATTCTTAAATAATCATATATAATGACTTATACAGAAAGAGAATTGGTTGTATGTCTTAGATACTTAAACACATAAACATATTTTTTTTTTTTTTTTTTAATATTTTTTTTGGTTGTCGAATATTTTTCAAGTTTTAATTTTTATAATAACATAACACAGTATTTTCTTTGTCTGTTTTTAACTTATATGTCACATTTTATTACAAATGTTTTAATTATTCCTTTTTTTAATTCCACAAACTTTAAGAAATTTTATAACACATTATATATTTTTGTTTTTATTTCGTTCATTTTCGTACAAAAAAATGGATAAGAGTAATCGTGATATAATACTAATAAAAGGATGTTTGGATTTAAAAAAAAAAAAAAAAGGAAAAGGGAAGTCTGCTTGATTTTTTTTTTTTTTTTTTTTTTTTTTTTTTTTGAGACAGGAATAAACACCTCGCAGTTCCGTCTGAGTTTTTGTTTATGTTCTAATAATAATAATAGTGATTTTTTTTTCATTCATTTCAAATACGTTGATAGCAGAGGAGAAGTTTTTTTTTATTTTACTGTACATATGGGATATTTTATCGCATTTATTCACTATTCCATGTTTGTTTATTGGTGTTTATGTTCAATATGTCTATCATATCTATATAGGAATGTTTTACTACTATTGCTAGCAAATAATTATGACAACAAAATAGATATTAAGCTTACATTAACATCGAATTGGGCCCACTGCTGAATAATTGCAGTATTTTTTTTAAAAAAAGAAAAGAGAAAAACATTTTATGGCACATGTGTGAACAGATTCATTTTACTGTTCTTTTTATCAGCTGATTTGGTGAAATTTTTTTTTTTTTTCACCTTTTTGAAGTGAGATTACACTTCTTGTACTCAGTCTTTTTATTATTTTTACTGAGCAATTTTATAGCCTTTGAAGCTATTCTTTATATATCTACTTTATGCGCATTTTTATTTTTGAGGCCTCATCTCATCTCATCTCAGCTCATTTCAGTTCATCTCTGCTCAGTTTAGTAGATAATACTGTTATTTTAGTCATGACTTTTTACTTTTACTTTTTGTTTATAATTTTCTGTGCACGTTAAATTCGCAATTTTAGCGCTTTCATCTGCGGCTATGGGAATTTATTTTTGTGACATTTTTTTAATTTTTTTTTCAATTTCAACATTTGTTGGAACACTTACAGACGTATACTAAATTTTTAATAGTTCAAATTATTTCAGTTGATATTCATTTTTTACAATACTGTTTAAATATTTTAACATATCACACATTTGATTATTTTTTTTAATTACACATTTACACATTTACCCTTTAAGCACAATTGTGTTGCTCTGGTTGTCAGTATATTAATGACTTCTATAATCTACGGATTTCGACCATTATATTGGTTTCAACACTTGTAATTGTGTAGGGGATTTCAAATTTTCACAGCAATTTTGGAAGGTTATTCCTTCATGTGCACTTATAATTCATTAACACATGTTTGATAAATATTTTGGGTGACAAAATAAATAATTAAAATAATAATAAAAATAATAATCAATAAAAAGATATTGATATAAATTACTTAATTGATATTAAATAAATAACATGAGGATGTATGTGACTTTTGGAAATATTTGGATTGTATATTTTTCCTAGTTATATTTTCATTGTTGTCAAAGTTTCGTTTGATATATTCAAGGATTCTTTGTGTGAACACATCACCTCTTTCACAAGATTCATTTTTAACAGATTCACACTAATTTTTCATCTCATTTGAATGACATGATCAGTTTATTTTGACTTTTGCAAACACTTCATAATTAATAGTTCTCTCTCTCTCTCACACACACACCAAAAATAATATATTTTTTTCCCCTATGTTTCTACATGTGTTCCTGTATATGTTTTCTTTTGGGTCGGAATTTCGTTGTATTATTGACTGGCTTCTCAGTTTGTCAGTCATAATGCAAATTCATCCAATAGTATTTTATTATCTTTCACATGCACGTTTTCTATGCTTTTCTGCATTTTTCTCAAACTTGGCCTCACAACCCAATGTTTGACGTACACACACACACTCTCACAAAATTTTCTCTAACCTATTTAGTTAATATATTTTATTGGTATGCTTGTGGAGATATTGTTTTACATTTTTGTTTATTAAATTTTACATAGAATGTCTACAAAATAAGACTAGTTACAGTAATAATGCACAAATTCACAAAAGTAAATAAATATTTTTTTGTCAACTAGCAATAAATTCTGATATGTTTTAGAGCCTATTTATTTTTCAAAGAAATACATAAAAAATGAAATTTCCGTACATAGTCTGTACGTTTTAAAAAATCTGATGTGGGCACCACATGACTTCCTTATACACTTTTAGAAATATACATAATGTTAAAAAACATTGTCATTGGACCCGAAACAGTTGGCTAAAAATATTTAAAAAAATAAATTATCACCGTGTGCCGTTCAGCTTTTCTGAAAGTTAGTTAAAAACCGATGCAAGATTTGTACTGGTAACGCTGACGAAGGCAGAAGGGACCCGAAAAAATTGGCTAAAAGTATTAAAAAAATGCATTTTCACCGCGTTCTGAACTATTCTGAAAGTTTCAAATGTCCAGCTATTCGGGAAGTTAGTTAAATAAATTTTCTGTTGAACCATATAAACGCTGTCGAAGGCAGCAGTCATCTGAAACAATTGGCTAAAAATATTTAAAAAATGCATTGTCACTGTGTTCTGAGTTTTTCCAGAAGTTTTAAATGTCTAGCTATATAGTCGGGAAGTTAGGTAAAAATAGATTGCAAGATTTGTACTGGTAACGCTGCCGAAGACAGCAAGGACCCTAAACAGTTGGCTAAAAGTATTTTAAAAATGCATTTTCACCGCGTTCTGATCTAGCCTGAAAGTTTCAAATGTCTAGCTAGTCGAGAAGTTAGTTAAATAAATTTTCTGTTGAATCACATAAACGCTGCTGAAGGCAGCAGGTATTAGAAACAGTTGGCTAAAAATTTTTTTTAAATGCATTGTCAACGTGTTCTGAACTTTTCTGAAAGTTTCAAATGTCTAGCTAGTCGGGAAGTCAGTTAAATTGCAAGATTTGTCCAAACCGTTTTTGAGTTATTACCGTTTTTTGATACATTTTGGCCATTATGAACCTAATTTTCCTAAATATCTCCAAAACGGAAAATCATACAAGGTCCAAAAAGGGAGGTGCACAACTAGATGTTATAACAAACCTATGTACCAATTCGCAACTTTCTACGTCCAACTGTTTTTGAGTTATGCGACATACTCACACACACACACACACAGAGAGAGACACACATACATACAGACGTCACGAAAAATCGTGTAAAGTCCCTTATATCTCTAAAACGAGAGCTCGTGTTAAGACGACACTTGCAGGTGTACAACTAGACATCATGACAGTCACACGTATAAATTGGCAACATTCAGCGATCATTCGTTTTCGAGCAATGTGAAATGCAAAATCCATTTCGCAAATCGGGATTACTATACTTCCTTATACTTTGTATAAGGAAGTAAAAAAAAAATTTTGTTATTAAAAAAAAAAAAAAAAAAAAAAAAAAAAAATTCTTGTTTAAAGAGTAAAACTCTTGCAAAAAACTTTCTGTCAGCTTAAATTAAATATTTCATTATTTAAAATTTCTTAATTAAAATAATTCCTTTTTGTAAGGTTTGCACCACAGATGCATTTTAAATGGGACCTTGAAATCATCTGTGCGTTGTAAGAGGTAGTCTGTGCAGAAGTATGTGGCTGGTTCACGCTTCATTTTTTTAAAGACTAGTTCTTGCTGAGCAGTATTATAAAATTATCTGTGTAACATACAGTATCATTCTTAAGAAAGGTCTTGAATATTAATTGGGCTTAATAATATAATAATTCAACTGTAATTCTAAAACAAAATATGTATTTAGAATTTTTTTTTGCTGTTTTTGACAATTTTTATGAGTTGTATTCTTATCACCTATTTCAGGTCTACTCAGATTTTATGCATTAAAAATTAAATTTTTATTGAGATCATGTTTTTTGAGAAATTCAAATGCTAATTCAATTATTAAAATTTTGTTCAGGAAAAGGAAATTATTTCATACGGGTAAATTTTAATACTTTTTTTTGACCAACACAATCTATTGATATAAAGTTGGTTCTTAAATTTATGCAAAGAAAATAAATTAGAATGCATAAAAATAAATAGAATTTAATAAAAAAAATAATAAAATAAAATAAAATAATTTTTCTATAACTCTTACATGTGCTCTCTTATTCTGACATAGGGCTAGATTTTTTTTTAGACATTTTTACACATACAATATACAAAGGACATTTCATTATGTCACTTTGCAGAATGCTGGTTGTCATTTTTGCACAACATGAAGCCTGTTCTGCTTCACACATATAGTTCATTACGCTATGTTCAGTTTGGCATCACAAAACCATCATATCTGCCATAGCTATTGTTCTGTTCTACACTCTCTGGCTCACTTTGTTGGAATTTAATTTTTCACGTGTACGATGATAGTCTTTTTAATCAAAATACTTTGAATCTTTGTCATATTAAAGCAGTATTAATTTTTGTTTCTGAAATACAAAATTAATTGATTTTCAAATTTCTTGTTACTGATTTCCTTTTCCTTATTTTCAACCATACATATACTTTAATGAATGATTATTTTTAATATTTTACACATTTTATATGTCATATTTATATACTTTATTGATTATGTAATTTATTTCAGATGTTTCAATTTTGTCATAACAATGTTGTATTGTATGTTGTTCCATATATGTGAATTTTTTTTCAGATTTAGTGTTATATGCCACCTTTTTTTTTTTTTTTTTTTGTTTATCAAAAGATTATTTTAGATTTCCCACAATGGTATGCAGAATTTTTGAAGTTGTATTATACTGTTGTGAAGGTGAGAGAGAGCGTTTCATGTTTTTGTACTTTTTGTCCATTTTGACGATTCTTTTTTTTTTTTTCCTAGTCGCTGGGGAGAAATATGTGAAGTCGTTCCTTCACATATATGGTTTTAGTTACGGCTTTAAATAAATGCAATAATTAATTACTATATTGTCAATAAATTAAATGGCTAATAAAAATATCTAACGAATTTCTAAATTGCTTTTTACTTTCCGAACACTATAGTGAGGAAAGTATTGTAATCATGTCAAAAATCCGAATTCGAGATTTTGATGTTTCTATACGTTTCGAGGTCCAACGAGTCCGTTTTCACTATTTTTACGATGATGTATGTATGTGTGTGTGTATGTATGTGTGTATGTATGTGTGTATGTCTGTGAGTGAACACGCTAGCGTCTAAACGCTTTGTTCGAATAAGCTGAAAGTTGGTACGTATATTGTAAGTCACCATAGTACGAACCCTATAGATTTTGGTGAATCTAGCACTTATAGTTTCTTTACAGGGACACAAAGAAAAATTCTTTATCATTATGGCCAAGGGACCAAAATCTTAAAAGTGCGATAGCATCTAAACGCCTTATTCAATTGAGTAAAAACTTTATACACATATTATAGGTCACAGATACTCAATCTGTATAGATTTTGGAGAATCTAGCACTTGTAGTTTTTTTACAGGGACACAAAGAAAAATTCTTTGCCAAATTTTTAAAAGTGTGATAGCGTCTAAACGCCTTATTAATCTCAGCAAAGAATTTGTACACATGTTATAGGTCACATTTGAACCAACTGTATAGATTTTGGTGAATCTAGCACTTACAGTTTTTTTACAGGGACACAAAGAAAAATTCTTTATCTATATGGCCTATGAGACCAGCGATAGCATCTAAACGCCTTATTCAATTGAGCTGAAAATTTGTATGAATATTATAAATCACTGTTGCACTAACTATAAGCATTTTGGTGAATCTAGCATTTATAGATTTCTACAGGGACACAACGAAAAATTCTTTATCCTTATGATCTTAGGGCTCAAAGTTCAGTAGCGTTAAATAAAACCTCGTGTGATATATGGAGAAAAATACTCAAACTCTCTGTTATGGTTTTCTCTTTTTTGTTTGTTTAGCAACTCCTCTTTCTTTATTTTATCTACAAAACTGTTAGTTACTCAATGTTCGGAAAGTCGAGTGGAGTCACACCAGATTTTTATATTTATTCCCATTCGTCTCTCTATATAAATATCTTAATTCTAATAATATTTTATCTGTTAAGCTATTAAATAAATCTTCTGAGAACAAAAACATATTCTTTAAAATTAATAATTTATTTCGGCTAGTCATATGTTTATATGACATCTCTCAGAATTATAATCTCTCCTAAATCATTTAATAAATAAAATATTAAAAAAAAATATATTATTTTCATTTATAAACCGTTGTATACATAATTACATTTTCATTCTTTTAAAATTGTGCAAGTGCACTTTGTTATAAATAAATTAGGCTATAATTTCCGTTGTAATATCATTAAAGGGTATTTTATATTTTTTAATGACAGGATGTGCAATAAATCGCAGACTTTATGTCTCTCTTACTCAACGGTTTTCTGGCGATAAAATTTGGCATAGATGATTGGCGTTAATTCTTTAACGGACTTGCTAAATTCAAAATATTTATATTAATTTGATCTATAAGCAATGGATTATCTTTGGCTGTAAAATTTGGCGCTATTTCCAAAATCTTGGCGTAATTCAGCAGTATGATCTGGATTGCGAGGGAGACGACTTCAGAATTCGCTCCTAAACGTACTTGAACAACACGTAATCAAAAAGCCCTCTCTCTCTACCTAAAAATTTGTTTTGCACCACCTGAATGTCTCGAAGATAATATTTTTATGTATCTTTTCTGCAATATTATAAAATAATCTACAGTCCATAGCTGAGATGTTTTAGTTGAAAATAAAATACTTAAGACAAGAAGAATTGTTTTTATTCACGGCTTATTTGCCTATTATTCCTGGTATTGCGGATTGCATTTACGTAGCACAGGACAAATTTCATCCTTATAAACGTTAGTGCAAAAATTACCTTCACAAACCCTAATTAGTAATTTTTCTTACAAACTCAGTCCAACTCAAGTCTGTAAGAAAAGTATAAGACCAGACCTGAATCTAATGGAATGATATTACAGTAGTTAGCATTCTAACAACTAGTAACAGGGTGCGAAACACAGAAGCCTCAGTTATATAGTGTTCATTGTACGTTTTAGGAATGCCATTTTCGTTTTATTTTGCCGAATAAGTCCACAACGTGAGTGCATACAGTACTATGCAGATCTGCCAAATTTAATAATTCTGATTTCTAATTAATTAATTAGAACTATTTGTAGTAAATTTAATAGGTTTTTTTTTTTTTTTTTTTTTTTTTTTTTAAGATTTAAATGATTAGAAGGATAGGAAAGAATAATTATATTGAATCATAAAAAAAAAAAAAATTAACTAATTGCATGAAAGGTGTGCTTTTTATTACTTACCACAACTGCTTTTAGCAAATTGTTTTTTCCAGTACAACAAACGTATACATTTTATTGCTATGGGTCAAGGATGTCACTAAATGCATTTTTCCATTTCATTTGATGTTGAATACAGAAAAAAAAAAAAATCACTGTACCGATTGTTATGTCAAGAGAAATGCGCGGTAATTTTTTGCAAGGTCAGATTCACCTTTCTTTTGAAATATGGCAGCATGTCGCGCACACTTTTATTTTCATTGCTATCCATTTATTTTTCTCAAAAAATGACAGGAGTAGCAGATCAGTTTTTAAAAGAATTCGTAAGACGAACAATAACCTGGAGGGAAACGTTGTAATATTGCCTGGTGAATTTTTATAGTTTGAAGGTTGTAAACGTGGCGTGAGAGTCATAATAAAAATTCGAAAAGAAACTATATTTATTTATTAATACCGCTTAAACAAACTCGTCTGAAATGAGATTAGAATAAAATTCGAACAAGTTTAAAGCTTTATAAAACTCTAAATTTACTGGAAATATATTTAAAAATTTCCATGATGATGTCATCAAGAATGTTAATTCTTACCTAATGATAGTGACGACAACAACAATAATCAAAAGAAAGAAATACTATGCGGTTCGCATAGCTTGTAAACTTGTCTCAACTGTACTTAACCGTTACCCAGTAAAACCTACAATGTATTTTGCCTTTGAGGTGTCACTTTAAAATACTTTTTACTTTCTTCTATATGTAATATAGAGAAAGTATTGGATTCGTGAAAATTTCCGACCTCCGTTTTTTGATGGATTTACACGTTTTGGGATGTCCAGAACACGAATTAATAGTTTTTAGAAAATGTCTGGTCTGTCTGTCTATATCACTTTTTTGTGGACGCTGTATCTAACGAACCAATGAATGAAATTTAACCAAACTTGGTATTTAGTTGCACCCTGACAAAAACTGGTGCTGATTAGATTTGGGGATTAATTGCTCAACAGGTGGCGCTGTGATCGCATTTTTCTAAATTTTTAACATGGCAGTATAGGACAAAATTTCGTATAAATGTGCATAATAAGAGTTATTTTAAACTTGTGATTGTAAAATTAATATGAAGTATTGATAATAGTAGTAGTTAATTAGGAAAAAAAATTTGTGCATGTGGGGCATCGGTTACCCCCGGGGGAGTAAATTTTCACAATGGGTATCTTTCGAAAGATCTCGTTGACAATAGTAGTAGTTAACTAGAAAAAAAAAATTGTGCATGTGGGGCATGGGGGGGGGGGAATGCAAAATCTCAAGATGGGTATCTTTCGAAAGGTCTCGATAATACCTTTAAAACGAATGGTTGAACCATAAATCTGTGATAATTTAAAACAAAGTTAACGATTTTTTTTACTTTTAACAAAAAAAAAAAAAAAAAACTTAGAAAGAAAAATCGTATTTTTTTTTTTTTTTTTTTTTTTTTTTTATCGCATTTTATGCAAATTTTTAACATGGCAGCATAGGACAAAATTCCGTATAAATGGGCATAAAGAGAGTTATTTTACGCTTGTGATTGTAAAATTAATATGAATTATTGATAATAGTAGTAGTTAACTAGGAAAAAAATTTTGTGCATGTGGGGGCATCGGTTCCCCCCCCCTGGGGGGAAGTACCCCCCCGGGGAAGTAAATTTTCAAGATGGGTATTTTTCGAAAGGTCTCGTTGATAATAGTAATAGTTAACTGGGAAAAATTTTTTGTGCATGTGGGGGCATCGGTTCCCCCCCCACCGGGGGGGGAAGTACCCACCCGGGGGGGCAAAGTTTCAAGATGGTTATCTTTCGAAAGGTCTCGTCAATACCTTTAAAACGAATGGTTGAACCATAAATCTGTGATAATTTAAAACAAAGTTAACGATTTTTTTTACTTTTAACAAAAAAAAAAAAAAAAAAAATCGCAATTTTTTTTTTTTTAACGAAATTTAACCAAACTTGGTATTCAGTTGGTCCCCGACATAAACTGGTGCTGATTATGTTTGGGGATCAATAGCTCAACAGGTGGCGCTGTGATAGCATTTTATCTAAATTTTTAACATGGCAGCATAGGACAAAAATTCGTATAAATGTGCATAATAAGAGTTGTTTTAAACTTGTGATTGTAAAATTAATATGAATTATTGATAATAGTAGTATGTAACTAGGAAAAAAATTTTCTGCATGGGGGGGGCATCGCTTCCCCCCGTAGGGGGGAAATACCCCCCCCAGGGGGGGGGGAATTTTCTTAATGGGTATCTTTCGAAAGATCAAGTTGATAATAGTAGTAGTTAACTAGGAAAAAATTTTTGTGCATGTGGGGGCATCGGTTCCCCCCCCCCCACCGGGGGGGGAGTACCCACCCGGGGGGGCAAAGTTTCAAGATGGGTATCTTTCGAAAGGTCTCGTCAATACCTTTAAAACGAATGGTTGAACCATAAATCTGTGATAATTTAAAACAAAGTTATCGATTTTTTTTTACTTAAAAAAAAAAATTGTAGTTTTTTTTTTTTTTTTTTTTTTTTTACTTTCTTCTATATGTAATAAAGAGAAAGTATTGGATTCGCGAAAATTTTCGACCTCCGTTTTTTGATGGATTTACATGTTTTGGGATGTCTAGATTACGATTTAATGGTTTTTAGAAAATGTCTGTCTGTCTGTCTGTCTGTATCATTTTTTTGTGGACGCTGTATCTCACGAACCAATGAATGAAATTTAACCAAACTTGGTATTTAGTTGCACCCTGACATAAACTGGTGCTGATTAGATTTTGGAATCAATCGCTCAACAGGTGGCGTTCTGATCGCATTTTATGCAAATTTTTAACATGGCAGCATAGGACAAAATTCCGTATAAATGGGCATAAAGAGAGTTATTTTACACTTGTGATTGCAAAGTTAATATGAATTATTGATAATAGTAGTAGTTAACTAGGAAAAAAATTTTGTGCATGTGGGGGCATCGGTTCCCCCCCCCCCCTGAGGGGAAGTACCCCCCCGGGGAAGTAAATTTTCAAGATGGGTATCTTTCGAAAGGTCTCGTTGATAATAGTAATAGTTAACTGGGAAAAATTTTTTGTGCATGTGGGGGTATCGGTCCCCCCCCGGGGGGGGAAGTACCCACCCGGGGGGGCAAAGTTTCAAGATGGTTATCTTTCGAAAGGTCTCGTCAATACCTTTAAAACGAATGGTTGAACCATAAATCTGTGATAATTTAAAACAAAGTTATCGATTTTTTTTACTTTTAACAAAACAAAACTTAAAAAAAAAATCGCAATTATTATTTTTTTTTTTTTAACGAAATTTAAATAAACTTGGTATTTAGTTGGTCCCCGACATTAACTGGTGCTGATTATGTTTGGGGATCAATAGCTCAACAGGTGGCGCTGATAGCATTTTATCTAAATTTTTAACATGGCAGCATAGGACAAAAATTCGTATAAATGTGCATAATAAGAGTTGTTTTAAACTTGTGATTGTAAAATTAATATGAATTATTGATAATAGTAGTATGTAACTAGGAAAAAAATTTTCTGCATGGGGGGGGCATCGCTTCCCCCCCTGGGGGGATAAATTTTCAAGATGGGTATCTTTCGAAAGGTCTCGTCAATACCTTTAAAACGAATGGTTGAACTATAAATCTGTGATAATTTAAAACAAAGTTATCGATTTTTTTTACTTTTAACAAAAAAAAAAAAGAAAACTTAGAAAAAAAATCGTACTTTTTTTTTTTTTTAATATTGTTACTGATTGAATATGTATAGGAAAATATAGAAGAAAGTCTTGTGGTGGCCACAACATACTAGTTTTTTTTTTTTTTTTTTTTTTAATATTTTTACTGATTGAATATGTATAGGAAAATATAGAAGAAAGTCTTGTGGTGGCCACAACATACTAGTTTTATTTATTGTGAAGAAAGAAAACTGCTAAAATT
>CAWVNO010001288.1:40367-89758 GCA_963930645.1 Salticus scenicus
TAAAAAATATACCGCCTTGATCTAGAATGAATAAGGGGCCATTTTCTAAATCCTTTTACTAGAAATATGGATTTCCGAGCTATGCGCATAAGGCACGCCAATAAACTGAAGAGACGAAATCATCGAGAATTTTTAGTCTACACTTTTTTCTAGATGGCGAAAGCGAAACAATATTCTGAATCTTTTGTATGGTGAGAAATTCTCGCTTGATTATCTAGAATAGGGTCATAAACCAAGATTAAAGTTGCTGAAACCCACCTCTTGCGTTGGCATTTATTTGGAGATATTTTCAAATGGGTTTGAACTCGATAATATAGACAAACGCTCTAGAATTCTAATAGGGGTTTCTAGAACTCGTTTTAAAATAGGATTACAATTTATAAGGATGACATGGAACTATTTTTTCTAGAGCCACAATTTAGATACTAGATATCAGTTACAGAATTTTTTCTCAGCGTGACTTCACTGAAAGGGAATGAACTGCCACTTTATTTTCACTTTGCCTATAAAACTAGTTTTATACATTTCTACACTAGTTCAACACATTTCTAGATGGTGAAACAATATTCTGAATCTTTTGTATGGCGAGAAATTCTCGCTTGATTATCTAGAATTGGGTCATAAAGGAAGATTATATTTGCTGAAACCCGCCTCTTGTGTTCGCATTTATTTGGAGACATTTTCAAATAGGTTTGTCCTCGATAGTTTTAGGAAACGCCCTAGAATTCTAATAGGAGTTTCTAGAACTCGCTTTGAAAGGAGACTAGAATTTATAAGGATGACATGGAACTATATTTTCTAGAGCCACAATTTTGATTCTAGATGTAAGTTACAGAATTTTTTCTCAGTGTTACAGTCACATGCTACATAGCTATAATTCATTTCAAGCAATATATTTTACAGGGTGATATCAAACATTATTTTCCCCTATTATACTGAACTAGTTCCTTTTTTGCCTTCGGGGCAAAATCTTAACTCAAATTCAATATATATATATATATATATATATATATATATTATGTTATAAAAAGAGCAAATTCGAAAATGCCAAAATGCATTTATTTATGCAGTGTATTTTCCCCCCAAATTGGGTTGGGTTTTAGGAATTAAGGCAGAATGACTGTACTAGGGTCCCAGGCCTATAAGTGGATTGCCCTCTGTGGGTAGGGGGGGGGGGGTCTTTCTAAAGAGTCCTAGCTCATACCTACGCAAGTTTCGGAAAAAAACACATATTTTTCAACAGAATGAAACTTTTATTTTAAAACGTCTTTTTTTTGTGTGTGTGTGTCATAAGCCTGTTTCTTTCAAATTGCAAATTCGTATAAACTTGAAATTTGTAGACATTTTTGGAAATGGGTCTTGCAGACATTTGATGTCTGCAAACTTCAGTTTGCACAAGAATTTTGCCTGTATTTTGGAATATTTTTGAAGAATGAAGAAGAAGAAACTGGGATATTGTGGCTATCACAGAATATTTTTCTATAGTTTCCCATACAAATTCACTGAACACAAATAATTTATTAAAATTATTGTTTATTTAAACTATTTGCCATGATGAAGGCACACGTTTTTCATCCTAAAGAAGTATAACAATAAATGTTGGAAGTGCATCAATTTTTACTTTCCGAACACTATAGTGAGGAAAGTATTGTAATCATGTCAAAAATCCGAATTCGAGATTTTGATGTTTCTATACGTTTTGAGGTCCCCTGAGTCCGTTTTCACTATTTTTACGATGATGTATGTATGTGTGTGTATGTGTGTATGTGTGTATGTGTGTATGTCTGTGGGTGAACACGCTAGCGTCTAAACGCTTCGTTCGATTAACCTGAAAGTTGGTACGCATATTGTAAGTCACCATAGTACGAACCCTATAGATTTTGGTGAATCTAGCACTTATAGTTTTTTTTACAGGGACACAAAGAAAAATTCTTTATCATTATGGCCTATGGGAGCAAAATCTTAAAAGTGCGATAGCATCTAAACGCCTTATTCAATTGAGCAAAAATTTTATACGCATATTATAGATCACAAATACTCAATCTGTATAGATTTTGGAGAATCTAGCACTTATAGTTTTTTTACAGGGACACAAAGAAAAATTCTTTATCATTATGCCTATGGGGCCAAATTTTTAAAAATGTGATAGTGTCTAAACGCCTTATTAATCCGAGCAAAAAAATTGTACACATGTTATAGATCACAGTTGAACTAACTGTATAGATTTTCGTGAATCTAGCACTTACAGTTTTTTACAGGGACACAAAGAAAAATTCTTTATCATTATGGCCTATGGGACTAAATTTTTAAAAGTACGATAGCATCTAAACGCCTTATTGAATTCAGCTGAAAATTTATATGAGTATTATAAATCACTGTTGCACTAACTATAAGCATTTTGGTGAATCTAACATTTATAGGTTTTTACAGGGACACAACGAAAATTTCTTTGTCATTATGATCTATGGGCTCAAAGTTCAGTAGCGTTAAATAAAACAACGTGTAATAGATGGAGAAAAATACTCAAACACTCTATTATGGTTTTCTCTCTTTTGTTTGTTTAACAACTACTCTTTCTTTACTTTATCTACAAAACTGTTAATTACTCAATGTTCGGAAAGTCGAGTGGAGTCACTCCAGATTTTTTGTTCTAAAGATAGGATTTTGGAAAAATGCTTCTTTTCAGATTTTTTTAAAAAGAAAGAAAGAAAGATATATATATATATATATATATATATATATATATATATATATATAAAGATTAACGTTAAAATTAAATAACCTTTTTAAATATCACCTTTTTAATATTGTTATTAGCTTTTAAATTTTAAAGATTAATAACTATCACTTAATGCATTCATTTATTTCATTTCAGTAGCACCTAGATCGATTAATCGTTTCTTTACTTTTAATCTTTTCTTTTCACTAATGTTCGTTTTGGCAACCTGTTTATGTCTATTATCTCTGTATGGAATTGTTTACATGTAGACTTATTAAAAATACTTATTCCATGTTCCAATTTTGGTTTGTGTTACTGTTTAATCTAATTTCCTTTTTTATTTTCTTATGTTGCAAGATAGAAACTTGAGTTGTATATTGCTTGAATTAGCTATACAGCTTTCCGAAATCTTGCACTATGATGACAGAGGTGCAAGTTTCCTGAAGAGTAAACATTTCTGGTTTTCAGCATTTAAAATTCTATTTTTCATTTCATGAATTCTCTATTTTTTTTTTCTTTTCATTTATCGGATCCTTTTGGTTAATTTATCTCTTTCCATTTCTATTATTTGATGAATGTTTCTATTGGTTTAATGGTTTTTGCAAATTATCTCATCGTTAGGCTTATGTGTTATGTTTGTGTCATTTCTCTTCTGTGTAAGTACTTTAACATATTTTTACTAATCAGTGTAATCAAATTAAATTACCATCGTGATAATATATTTTTTCGAAATACATCTCATTTAAAATTTCATATGTTGGTATTTTCATCTATCTTTCATTTGCTGAGTGTTGCAAAGGAATTAAATTATTCAAATTATATATATATATATGTATATATATATATCAATTGATAGAGCTAAAACAATAACAACACACAAAAATATAGAACTGAATTTAACTTAGAGGAAGAGACTGACACAAAAAGTTGCGATATAGATTAAGAACCAATAAATTACAATAATAACTTAAAATACTTACGTCGACATGAATGATAATGAAAAAGGACCCTTAAACTAATGACATAAAAAACAAATAATTACCCACAAAAATAACGGGACATAAATGCTTAAAATTAGAAGTATACTCATCAGGGGGCGAGTACTTCATAAAGCTGTGAAAGCTGCATCGATTTCGTAAAATAATATAGCTAATCAAAGCAATTTATATAATTTCACGCCCCGATCGAAGCAGCAAAACCTTATAGAATGATAAATGAAGTGAAATATTAAATTGAAACAAAGATTAAATAAGATCTTCATGGAAACCAAAGAGAAAACGAGAAAGAAGCATTGTAACCACATGTAAAATAGTTAACACATACTGGAAAAGAGGATGATGACATACAAAAATTGAAATTAAAAATAAAAGCTTTACAAAAATCGATTAATCGAATGAACTTCAGAGCATTTTCGTTAAAGATAAAATACACAGAGTAATTATTAATTGAGAACGTTAAAATTTATTTTAAAGTTAATTAAATTTTAAACTAGTAGAGTTAAATGAAATCGTACATAAAACATTAATCAAATAAATCGTTTAAGGAAAGGACTAAAGAAAGAATGCATAAGACAGCAGTGAGCAAGCACCATCTATCGGTTAGCTATATAAACAATAAGTCAGTTAAATTATTTCAGGAGAAAAAGCCAATGCAATAAGGAGTGTATTTAAGAAGTATTAACTGCAAGATTAAGAGAATTTTTAGCACCAATCAAATAATAAGAGTTATGAATACTGGAAGATGTTAAAGTTAAACCTAAAATAATTAAGCTAAGAATTGAACTTATTATTATTAACTCAAAATTAATTAAACTTAAAGTCAAAGTATTAAGAAGAATTAAAATCAAAGTATTAAGAAGAATTAAATGTTAAGTTGTAAAAAGACTCAATCACAAGCAATAATGCCAAAGAGCACACATATAAGGATAAGCATTATAAGGCATAATTAAAATTATAATTTTAAAGGTGATTTTTTTTTTTTTTTTTTTTTAAAGATATTATTTTTGTTATTAAAATGGATTGATTGTTCAAACTAAACAAGGGAAGCCACTAGTAGCCAGATGCACTCAATTAAATTTAACGATAAAAGAGTTCAAATTTCATAGTATCAACCAGAAAAAATAAGAAGAATGTAACTTGCAGTAATCCCTTTATTTTTTTATTTTTTATTTTTTTATTTTTAATAATTTTATTCAACATCAAACCCTCCCAACCAACCAGCCAAACAACACCACCCATCCTCCTTAATCATATATATATATATATATCAAGTAAAAACATTTTTTAATTATAGAAGCTTTTTACTGTGTAATCCTACAGAAATATAAAATATAAATTTATTCTTGCAAAGACATGCTATAAAGAAACGAAAATTTCAACGCTAAGAAAATTTTAGAGACATTATTATGGATATTTCACTTTTGCAAGAGATGAAAATTTTTAAATATTCAAACTATATTATAAACCATTCGAAACCAATACTGTTAGTTGTTAGTTTTTGTATAAATATTTGCTATGCCATAAGTTTTAAAGGTCTAAGAAAATTTTAGAGACAAATATAGACATTTCACGTTTGCAAGAAATGAATATATTTAAATATTCAAACTATTTTAAAAAGCATTCAAAACCGAAAATCTTAATTATTAGTTTATATATATATATATATATATATTATATAAATATTCGTTAAGTCATAAATTTCAGAGGTCTCGAAGGCTTTTTAAAATAGTTTTAAAATTTTCATCTCTTGCAAAAGGGAAATATTTGAATTTTTCTCTAAAATTTTCTTAATGTCGAAACTTCCATTTCTTTAGAGCATGTTTTTCCAAGAGTAAATTTTTGTTCTATGTTTTATATGGATCCACAGTAAAAACCTTTTATTTTTAATTATTTTTATTTTTTTACTTAAATTTCATTTTGGGCTTTTGAGTCACAAGAAAAACAAAAACTGATAAAAAATTTTTAGGACACTGCGTAGACACCGAAAGATTTTCCTTTATCATTTGACATCTTTTCTACAATTATCTGCAAAAATTAACGCGTCGACCGTTGGAGGATCGAACCCATGACCATCGCGTAATCAGCATGACGCTCTAAAAATAGTCAAAGAACAATCAAGAAGAATCATAGAACATGTTAGAAATATCGAACAAATTACTAACAAATATACAAATATACAAGTTTACTAACCTGTGAATGTTTTTACAAAGATGAAAATTTAACTGTATCCGATCCCACACAAGCTACTCCCCAAAACCCTGGTTTGTTAAAAAGACATGAACTCACCAAGACGAGTAAAATTTTAGATATGATCGGACCTTTACACTGTGACATTTTTCAACAGAATCGACTTTTACTGAATATGGTGGATTTGAAAATTAAAATGATTCGAAGCACTCCCCAGTTTTGTTTAATGGCAAAGCAAGTGGCTGGGCAGGAAAAGAAATATAACGTCGTATTAGAACACGCCTCGCTGTTTATTCGCAAAGTGAAAGTGAATCCTGGAGTTTTATTAGGACATGCTAAAGCTTTGGAAAAAAATTCTGCAAAATACCCCATCGATCGAGTTTTATGCAAGTCTTATACAATACCTGCTGGAAGTATGTCTTTTATGCAAGATAATGTTCTTTTGGGTGCTATGCCAAAACGTGTCATAATTGGATTGTTAGATAATGCTGCCATGAGTGGTAAATATGAATTAAACCCTTTTTACTTTCATCACTACAATGTTAACTTTTTAAGTGTGTATATGGATGGTCAACCTGTTCCTAGCAAACCTTTGGAATTGAATTTCCAGGATAAAAACTATATAAGAGCTTATCATCGATTATTCTCTGGTTTCAATCGTGATGCTGGAAATTATATTTCACGAGAAGATTTCGTGAATGGTCATACTTTGTATGCTTTCGATCTAAGTCCCGATTTGTGTGACGGTCCCCATCTCAACTTACAACAACAAGGAAATTTTAGAATTGAGATAAAATTCTCCACAGCTTTACAATCCACCATTTCTGTGTTTGTGTATGCAGAATTTGAAAACATTATTGAAATTACCAAGTCCAGACACATTTTATGTGACTTTGCCAATTAATGAAAATGGATTCTCTGCAAATCAAGAATATTTTATCCAGTGATACAATTACGAAAAAATATTTTTTAGATGTTTTTCCAAGTGATCATCTACCCGAGGTGGTCGTGCGTTATCCAGCTTGCCTCGTATGTAAAACAGATGACTCGTCTGAACCCGGAACCCACTGGTTAGCCTTTTTCATACAATCTGATGATGAAGTGGAATTCTTTGATTCGTATGGAAAGACCCCAGTTATTTTAAAGGACCTATCTTGAACTTTGCATCTCGATTTTCACATGTGAACTATAATCCTCTGATGCTTCAGAGTGCTATAACAGCCGTTTGTGGCCAATTTTGTGTTTATTATTTATATTGTAGATGTAGGGGAAAAACCCTGAAAGAATTTTTGTCTATGTGTGTAACCAAGAATATCTGTAACGACCATCGAGTCTATAATTTTGTTGCCAAAAGATTTCGTGTGTATGCTAATTTTTATCAATAAACACTTATTTAAACTGTATACATTTTGTGTCTGTGTTCATTTATCATGGAGTTTCCATGTCTACAACATCCTTGCACTATGATTCTTGCCGGTCCTACGGGATGTGACAAGTCTTTTTTTATGAGAGATTTGTTACATTTTAAAGAACAAATGTTTCATCCTACCATCGACAAAGTGGTTTGGTTTTATGGTATTTATCAAACTTTATACGATGAAATACCTGATGTTACTTTTGTAGAAGGTTCCCCATCGAATTATAAAGATTATTTGAATGGCAATACTTTGTTTGTGATAGATGATTTAATGACCGAATGTAGTAACGATAAACGTTTGACTTCGTTATTCACGAAAGGTAGTCACCATTTAAATCTAAGTGTTGTTTTTTTAACCCAAAATTTTTTTCAAAAAGGAAGTGAAATTAGAACAGTGTCTTTAAATGCTCAGTACATTTTCCTGTTTAAAAATCATCGTGACATGAGTCAAATTATGCATTTAGGTAGGCAGTTGTACCCCAAAAAATCAAAATTTTTTCAAGAAGTGTATGAAGATGCTACAAAGAAACCCTTTTCATACTTGTTTATCGATTTGAAAAATGAAACGGATGAAGATATGAGATTGCGAACTCAAATTCTACCCAATCAAATTCAGTTTTTATACAAGTATAAATAAAGTATTAGTGTGTGTGAAGAGTTAGTTGTTAACATGACTTTGTCAAGACAACAACTTAGCGATTTAGAATTGATTCGCTCTTGCCCCAAGACATTACGTAAGCATTTTCTTAAAAAATTACCTAATCGTACTGTTAAATCTATCTGTGAGTGTACGTTGAATGTTTTAAAAGGAAACGTACCTCTTTCTACTACTCAGAAGCGATCGTTGTCGAAATATAAATCGACTCTTAGAAAAATTGGAACGAAAAAAGGATCCTTATTCACTAAAAAGAAACTGATTGTTCAACAAGGTGGATTTTTAAACATTTTAATTTTCGCTGCCATATCAGCCATCAGCACACTCTTCCATGGAATTCGCTAAAAAATTTGCTTTGGTGCCTGAAGAGGTGTGGAACAAACACACACCTTCTCAAAAGCAATTAAGTGAATTGGATAAAGCTTTGCTAAAAATATTAAACAGTTCCTTACCAGATTATGAAAAAGTGCAACGCTATTATGAATTATTGCAAAGAAAAATGAATTTACAAGAAAACAATCTACCGTGGATTCAACGTTCTGATGAAGAAGTTGAGCAACAGCCTGCAAAACCCGAACAAGATTCTGTGAAACAAGATTCTGCGAAACAAGAACCCACACCAACACAAGAGACTGTGAATCCTGAACATATCAAACAAGAAATTGACTATCACCAACTTCCTTTAACTTTAGTACCTACAAGAATGAAAAAACAAGCTTTGAAATTACTCGAATTTCTTAAGACAAGTCCTCACAAACTAGAGTGGAATGAAAAAGGAATAGTGTTTTTTAAAAATAAAAAAATCCAGAACTCTAACATTGCAGACTTTTTTCATTTAATTTTTTCTACAAACAAAAAAGTACCTATTAATGCACAGGGTGAATTGTTACAAGTTCTCAAAGAAATGCATGTACCTCAAAGTTTCATTAAGAATAAAAATTTGTTATCACGTCCTATGTCAACACCTAAAGTTCGAAAACAATCCCATGTAAACCCATTTTGGATTAGTCTTAAATAAAAATTATTTTTTCTATTACTTTCTGTCTCCTCATTCTTTCATTAAAATATGTAGACACGTGCAAGTTTGGACAAAACCCGGGAGGGGTCAGGTGGAGGGGAAGAAGACATTCCTTGAATAGCTTTAGGGAACGTAGTAACAATTGGTTTCCCACGGTTGACCTCACAGGTTGGTTGGAAGGTGCCAGGTGCAGGTAGACGACATTCCTTTAACAGCCTTAAGGTGTGTGGCAACTATTGATTTCCCGCGGTTGACGTCACAGGTTGGTCATTGGTTATTTTTTAACAATTGTGAGCGTGGGTTTGACGTCACGTGTTGAGGGGGTAGCATTCATTCTGCCTCCTGCTCCCGCTTTTGCAAGCTATATTTTTTTCATAGTGCTAAACTTTGTTTCAAAATGAGTATCAACTTTTATGAAAACGGTCTTAATGTTAGTTATTATCCTAACTTTATCGAGAAGGAAAAAGCTGATGCCTATTTTAACGAGTTGAAAACTTTACCGTTTTACACTCCCACCTTCAACATTTGGGGAAAAGATGTTATGCCGAAACGACAAGTGTTAGCATTTGGCGATGACGGTCTGGTCTATGCATTCAGCGGTACTCAAATTGCTGCCCAACCTTGGACTCCAATCATGATGGAACTTAGAAATATCGTCGAAAAGCATGTTGGATGTGCCTACAACTATGTTTTATTAAATTTGTATGCCAATGTACAAAGTTACATTTCCCAACATAAAGATAACGAATTCAGTCTGGATGATACTTTCCCTATCGCAGTGCTCAGTTTTGGTGTACAAAGGAAAATTGAATTTAAAAAGCCAAACACACCTTCTACAGTTATTGAATTAGACAATGGCTCTTTATACACTATGGCTAAACCTACGAATGAACTTTTCACTCACGGTATTGTTGTAGATCCTTTGATAAAGAATGCAAGAATAAGTCTAACTTTCCGTCATATTATTAACGTTTCCCGACCTTTGAAAAGACCTAGATTGGACTTAGAACAATCGTCTCCTGATAATGGTGGACAGTCTTCTAGTGAAAAAAACGAACAATCATCTTCTGATAATATTGAACAATCATCCTCTAATGAACTGTTACCTACAAAATGTATTGACGAACTATCTTGTGTTAAAAATGAACTCTCTAACGGCAATGAACTGTCTTGTGAAATTCCAAATAATGACTGGTTGGATAAATTTTTTCAACATAGGCAGAAATCAAATCCTATTCTAGGAGAATGGGATTTAAATTGGTGTACACTCTTGCAAATCATTTTGGAAAATGAGAAAAATTTAAGAGTCCACATTCGTAATTTTACAGAAAATAGTGCTGGTGATCGCTTTCCTACAAAATCGGGTGTTATATTATCACCGATGACGTGGCTGGATTTTCAGAGAAATATATCGTCATTTCGATTCAATTCTGTGAAAGATAGTTTTTTGTCAAACAACCAACTGTTAACAGCATTTGTGAATGAAGATATGTGCCTCATACAACAAATGTTTTACACAAAGAATGCAGGTTTTTATCTAAAACCAAATGGTATAAAATTGTTCAATGATCAAATCAACAGATTGGTCGAATTGAAAAGTCAGATTTCACATTGCCTAATGGAAAGTGTTCTCGTGAAACAAATTCCAACTTTGATTTCAATCAAGACAATTGAATGTGAGGAACATTTAAGTTTCTCAGATGCTCAAAAGCACTATCTCACATGCATATGTGAAGAAATTGAAACAAATATTAATACATTTTTCGAATGTAACGGGTGTGAATTGAATATAGATTGTCAATCAGATCATGATTGTATAATGTTAAATTCTTATAACAAATTTATCAGATCTCAAGAAACTGTTTTGTTACATTTGAACACTTTTAAAATTGTTCAAAACATTATTTCGAAACAATGTTTATGTCATTATAATGAAAATTTCTTCAACACACTTTCAATGCAATTTTTAAAAAATCACTTTGAGAAATATTTTTCAAAGATTGTGTAAATGAATTGAATAAATCACTTTTTTGTTTCAATATAAAATCTGTCTCTGTTTTATTTCAAACTTATTTTTTTAGATTCTTTATGTATTTTATTTTTTAGGTAAAAAACTTATTTGTGAAAAGAAGAAAAAAGAATATCTTAGGTAAAATAATATATATATTTGTATGAAGTAATTTATTTTAAAAAGAAAAATTATCTTAGAAAAAAACTTACTAAAGAATTAAAAATTGTTTGTAAGAAATAAGTAATTTATTTGAAAAAACAATTAAAAAGTATTTGTAAGAAAAAATAATTAAGAATATATTAATTTATGAAAAATAATTCATTTTTAATAAACGGAGATTAATAATTGTTTGATGAGAAATATTAATTTCTCAAATCACTTTTTTACTTTAATATAAAATCTGTCTCTGTTTTATTGCAAATGTATTATTTTAGAATGCATGTTTTTATTCTGTAGGTTAAAAAATTATCTTAGAAAAAAACTTACTTAAGAATTAAAAATTGTATGAAAGAAGAATAATTCCTCTTATTAAAGTAAAAAGAGTATATTAATTTACATGAAGTAATTTATTTGAGGGATAAAAAGAATATATTAATTTGTTTTAGAATGATTAAAAAAATATTAATTTCCTTTGAAGAGAAATATTAATTTCGCTTTGAAGAGAAATGTATGGGAAAATAGCTTCTTTTTCGAAAAAATATCTGCAAAGAATCCTTCCTTTAAATGTTACTGTACATTCAATAGAACGCAACTGCCTTGCCTAATTTTGCAGTATTCAAACAAGTCACGTATCCAGGGGATAAATGCTCACTCTCCACATTTTATTAAGCGGGGAATCAACATTCCAAATTACCGCACCCTCTCTACAAGAGGATGCATGTAGGGATCATCCCCCATCCTCCTACGACCTACAGCAGAAGATCAAATATTTAACCTCTTTTTCCCCTACCCACCCGAGATGGGATGAGTAAAATCATATGTGCTTGTCTCATTCAGTAATCTGAATTTCTCCAGAGAAGACATCTTTTCTCTCTCTCTTGCTCTCTTACTTTACGTTTTCTTCATTCCACTTTTTAAGTTTACTGTTTTTAAATTTAAAATTTTTTGCAATGGAATTTAAATTCGACGAAAATATGCCAGCAATTTCCAACGTGAGTATTTGAAACATTTATTAATATTTCAAAATGTTTAGATTATTTTGAAAAAAAAAATGTTTAAAAATATACTTAAATATATTTTTTCTCTCTTTTTTCAGTTCGAATTTGATTTTGGAGTTAGCCAAGACATCCTTATGGGGGAAGTGTTGGAATCAAATTTTATTGATTGGACATCACCGGTCAATTTCTCAGATAGCGATATGGAGGTAAATATAATTTCTTTAAAAAACTTGTAGAATGTTTTAAAATATACTTTGTACTCAAAATATTCTTATTTTCTTTTTTTCAGATTGAGACAACCGTTCAACCAACCATCAGAGTACCCCTGGTTTTGAAGGCGTAGATCCTGTGCGTCGCTCGAACCCGGTACCTGCTAACCGGTTATCCCTTCGAAAATCTGTAAGAAAAATGTATTTTTTCTCTTTCTAGGACAATTTCAACATACGATTTGTACTTAAAATATTTTTCTGCTTTTTTCTTAGGCACCTTCATTAAACATCGAGCCTGGAACATCACGTATGAGTGTCCCACCTGTAGAGGCGACTCTTTTCTGTGCAGATTGTGGGGGTACCTATTTCAATACTAGGGAACTTAGAGTTCATTTGAAAAGTCATATGGTACGTATTATTTCACTTTTTCTGTTTAACTGTTTGAATAATATACAATGTTTTAAAAAATATGTTTTCTTTCTTTTCTTTTTTTGCAGAATGTTGACGTTCAGACTGGTGCTGGATTAACTCCTAGGGAAGAATGGTCAAATTCAAGATCAGCTTCTTCAGAACCTTAAGTATGTTTGTTTCAAAAATATTTTAGTGTTTAAGTTGGGTTTTCAGAATACATTTCTGTTAAAAAATAAATTATCTTTAAAGAAAATATTCTCTCTTTAAAGTAATTTTAAAAACTTTTTTTGACAAAAGCTTCACTTAAAATAAATTTTCACTTTCAATAAATATTAAAAGTTTCACTTAAAATAAATTTTTTAAAGTTAGAATTAAATTTCTCTTAAAAAATAAATTTCTCTTAAAAAATAAATTATCATTAAAAGTGAAAAAATTAAGTTTAAAGTTAGAATAAAATCCTCTTTTGAAAAAACTTGTTTAGACAAAATAATTAAAAATTGTTTTCTTTTCTTTTTGTTATTTTTTTAGAACTCGAACCATGAACCTGCTGCAGTTGATGGTGGTGTGCTGACTCAGAGTGACTGTAGTGAATCTACACTTGTACCAGCCTCATCAGATAAGAATAGTTCGGATGATGACACTGAAGAGAAAACTGCAAAATCAAAGGTAAAAACTTCTCGCGGCTTTTCAGAGTTTTTCCTTTTTCATGACTCGAGGTGGAACAAGGCGTGAGCTGATTTCAGACACAAACCGCCCCTCAGTCCGCGTTCAGGCGCAAACTCTATCTTTCCTATCCTCTAGAAAAAAAAATGTTAGGTTTTCAAAAACTAATTTTCCTCTAAGTTAGAAATATAAATTCTCTCTAAAAGTAGGTTAGAAAAAAAATCTTGTTAGGAGAAAAATAAATAAATTTCTCTCTAAGTTTTAACATAAATTCTCTCTAAAAGTAGGTTAGAAAAAAATATTTCAAAAAAATTAGTTAGAAAAAAAATCTTGTTAGGAGAAAAATCCACTTTAAAAATTTGTTAAGTTAAAAAAAAAAAATTCTCTCTAAAAGTAGCTTAGAAAAAAAAAAAAAAATCTTGCTAGATTAAAAACACTTGTTAGTGAAAAAATAATTAAGATTTTTAAAAATAATTGAATTTCTAAAACAGGGTTTTTTCTCTATTTCAGACTTGTCCTGTTTGCGGAAAAGTTTTTACGAGAAATTATGACCTTTCAAGACATCTAAGAACCCACAATAATGAGAAGGCATTCCAATGTGAAGATTGTGGAAAAGGTTTCAAACATAAACACCATTTGGAAAGGCATCAAAAAACGCATGAAAACGAAAAGCTGTTTAGCTGTGAAGATTGTGGCAAAAAATTTGGCCGAAAAGAACATCTTGAAAGACATAGAGTCATTCATCAACGACAAAATTCTTTTTCTTGCGATGAATGTGGAAAAGCTTTTAATAGAAAGGATGGGTTGAGAAGACATCAAATAGTACATCAAAAAGGCCCCTCCTATCCCTGTTCAAATTGTAATTTAAAATTCTCAACTAAACAGAACATAATGCAGCATCAAAGAACAGCCCATGGAAGCGTAGCAAGTAGTAGTGGCCAAACTTCGAAGAAAATAAAAACAACTCATAATAGCAGAATAAGAAAAACTACACAAGCCCTTAATACATTTAAAAAAGTTTATCTTTATCCTGAACCGGAGGAGGAAAGCAACATAAATTTATTTTCTAATAATAGTCATAATGAAATTTTCAACACCCTAACTAATGAAATTAATCTTAATAAAGCAATAAAATGGCATGGAATAATGAAGGCAGAATTCATTAAACTAGATGGAGAAGTAATTAAAGAACGAGCCTCGTTTTACTTCTCATCCAAATGCACAATAGAATTAACCCCAGACCACTTAAATGAGAATATTAATATAATGTTTAAAAAAATTGAAAATAATATCGAAGATTTCCAAAATCAAGGGTCCGACTGGATCTTCAATAAAATCCAATTATTAGAATTAAAAGTGGCTAAATATATACCCCTTCGCGGCGGTTCATTCATAAACACCCCTCAGAAATTAAAATCCAAGAAGGCCTTAATTAATATACAAAATTTTAATGATAACAAATGTCTCATATGGTGTCTTCTGGCCCATAAATATAAATTTGAACAGAGTTAATAAATATTACCCATATGAGAAAGAAATAATTTTAAATGACATTACCTGCCCAGTTCCTTATAATAAAATTCCAGATACAGAAAAATTAAATAATCTCCGAATAAATATTTTTATATATGACGCTGATGAAGACATCTGTCCAGTGGCGGATCCAGAACATGACTTTTGGGGGGGGGGGCTAAGATTTTTCAAAGTGTTATTCTAGACCAATAAAAAATTTACAGTTGCAATATTCAATTGTAAATGTCAGTGTTTTTTTTTGGGGGGGGGGATTCAGCCCCCTAGCCCCTCCCCCCTTAAATCCGCCACTGCATCTGTCCTCTCTATATTTCTCCAAGAGAGGATGAGGATGTCATCAATTTATTATTATTAGAAGATACTGAGGGGAATCAACATTATATTTATATTAAAATTTTTTCAAGATTAATGGGCCACTTAACAAATTACCAACATAAAACTTACTACTGCTATAGATGCCTCCATAGATTTAGCAGAGAAGACCTTTTAAAAGACCATATTGTAAAAATCACTCCATCCAACAAATTAAAATGCCTTCAAATAATAATAATATTCTCTCTTTCACCTCCATCCATATGCAACACTTAAAATCATATGTAATTTATGCAGATTTCGAGGCTCTTTTAAAACCCGTCTCCACTGTTGTTCCAAATAATAGTACCTCCTTCACCATCAAAACTTCAGAACATATTCCTTGTGGCTATGCCTATCTTATCGTGGGGCCTGACGGCAAATCTTACAAACCCATTCAAGTCTATAGGGGTGACGACGCCGTTGGGCACTTCTTAGAAGCCATCCTATACGAAAAAGATGACATAGCCCAAAAATTAACCTCAATAGTTCCTATGCAATTAACCCCAGATGAGGAGAGAGCCTTTCAGCAAGCTACTAGATGTTCCATATGCAATAATAGATTATATAAAAACAGAGTACGCGACCACGATCATCTTTCTGGAGCTTTTCGTGGCGCGGCTCACAATAGCTGCAACCTTAACTACAAACAGCCAAAATCCATCCCTATTATTTTCCACAATAGCAAGAATTATGATACCCACCACCTTATGTCCCAACTTGGAAGATTGCAAGACCACTTAATAGAAGTTATCCCCAACACCCTAGAAAAATACATAACCTTCAAATTAATTAAGAAAAATTCTCCCATCCAGCTCATCTTCCTGGACTCTCTTCAGTTCCTCCCCTCATCCTTAGATAAACTCGTCCAAAATCAAGATCAAGATCAATTCCATCTTCTTAAAGAAAACTTTCCTCCTACAATAGATTGCTCTTTCCTCTTAAGAAAAGGGGTCTACCCCTATGCTCATATCACCGATTTTAACACCTTCGGTGAAAAAGAGCTGCCACCCCCAAGGGCCTTCCACAACGATTTGACTGATGAAGATATCTCTTCACAAGATTATGATCATGCTGTTAAAGTGTGGGAGGCCTTTAACATCCAAGATCTTGGGGAATATCATGACCTCTATGTCAAGACCGACGTGCTGCTGTTAGCAGATGTCTTTGAAAATTTTAGAAGACTTTGCCTTAAATATTATGGATTAGATCCAACACACTGCTTCACAGCACCCGGTCTGTCATGGCAGGCATGCTTAAAAATGACGGGGGTAGACCTCGAACTATTAACTGACATCAATATGCTCCTCTTTATAGAAAAAGGTGTAAGAGATGGGGTTTCCATGATCAGCCACCGCCATGCAAAATCCAATATCCCAAGAACTGAAGACTACGACCCTTCAGCTTTATCCCAATACATTATGTATTGGGATGCCAATAACCTTTACGGCCTCAGTGCTTCAGAGCCCTTGCCTTATGGAAGCTTCCAGTGGGCTGACCCTGAAGACTTCAACTCTGAAATAATCCTCAACTTACAACCCGACGCAGCAGAAGGTTTCATCTTCGAGGTGGACTTGGAATATCCACAACATCTTCATGACGAACACAATGATTATCCACTGGCACCAGAATCTCTACACATCACAGAACACATGCTCTCACCATTCGCCAAACATATGCTCCAAGATAGAAAATTCAACACATCCAAGAAACTCACACCTAATCTCAACAACAAGTCAAATTATGTCACCCACTACAGAAACCTCCAATACTACATTCAACAAGGATTAAAGCTCACTAAAATTCATAAAGTATTAAAATTCAAACAAGCACCATGGCTGAAACCTTACATTACATTCAACACAGATAAAAGAAAAGAATCCAAGTCCACCTTTGAGAAGAACTTCTTCAAGTTACTCAACAATGCTGTGTTCGGGAAGACAATAGAAAATCTAAGAAAACGAAGATCAATAGAACTTACAAACTCCCCCATAAGAGCAGAAAAGATTGTCGCCACACCTCTCTACACCAATTTTAAAATATTTGACGAAAATTTAACGGCAGTAGAGCGGGTTAAATAATCCATCTTGATGAACCGTCCCGTTTACATCGGCTTTACCATCCTGGAACTTGCCAAACTACACATGTACAGATTCCACTATGACTTCATAAAACCAACATACCAAGATCAAGCTAAACTCCTCTTCACCGACACAGATTCCCTGACCTATCACATCATCACACCTGACATCGACCAAGACATGCTTCAACACCAAGACATCTTCGACACATCAGATTATCCCACAGACCATCCACTTCATTCACAGCACAACAAGAAAGTTTTGGGAAAATTTAAAGACGAACTAAACGGGCGGTTCATTCATGAATTTGTAGGCCTCAAAGCCAAAATGTATAGCATTAAATCAGAAGATGGAGAAAAGAAAACCGCGAAGGGGATTTCAACTATAACAGTCAAGAAAAAAATTAAACATCAAGATTACATTAATTGTCTAAATAATATAAAATACAATATATCAGAGCAAACAAGAATTGGGCAGGAATGTCACAAAATCTACACATTTAAACAAAATAAAATTTCTCTTACTCCATTCGATGACAAAAGATACATTTTGGATGATGGAGTCAGCTCATTAGCCTATGGGCATTACAAAATAACTTAAAAATTGAAAAAAAAAATGTAAAATATGAAAAAATGAAAAAAAATTGAAAAATGAGAAAAATGAAGAAAAATTGTAAAATTAGAAAAATGAAGAAAAATTGTAAAAAAAGAAAAATGAAAAAAAAAAAAAAAAAAACAAGATCTGAAAAATGCAAGATTTCTGAAAAGATAGAAGATCAGAAAAAATTGGGGCGTCGCACACATGCGGCGGGTGGATGGTGGGACCCCTTTAAAACATCAAAGAAAAAATTATAGATTTGTTTCAATATATGAAGATCTAAAACTTGCAAGAGATAAAATTAGAAGAATGAAAATTAGAAGACCTGAAAATTGAATTAATGAAAATTAGAAGATCTTAAACTCGGATTAAAGAAAATTAAGAAGAAATAATGCTTGAAGATCAGAATGAAAAATTAGAAGATTGAAAATAAAGTTGCAAGATCCTAGAAAAGTTAGAAGATCAGAAAAAATTGGGGCGTCGCACACATGCGGCGGGTGGATGGTGGGACCCCTTTAAAACATCAAAGAAAAAACTGAAGATTTGAAAATAAGAAGATGTGAAACATGCAAGAATGAAAATTAGAAGAATGAAAATAAGAAGACCTGGAAGATAAAAGATTGAAAATGAAGTTGCAAGATCCCAGAAAAGTTAGAAGATCAGAAAAAATTGGGGCGTCGCACACATGCGGCGGGTGGATGGTGGGTCCCCTTTAAAACATCAAAGAAAAAACTGAAGATTTGAAAATAAGAAGATGTGAAACATGCAAGAATGAAAATTAGAAGAATGAAAATAAGAAGACCTGGAAGATAAAAGATTGAAAATGAAGTTGCAAGATCCCAGAAAAGTTAGAAGATCAGAAAAAATTGGGGCGTCGCACACATGCGGCGGGTGGATGGTGGGTCCCCTTTAAAACATCAAAGAAAAAAACTGAAGATTTGAAAATAAGAAGATGTGAAACATGCAAGAATGAAAATTAGAAGAATGAAAATAAGAAGACCTGGAAGATAGAAGATTGAAAATGAAGTTGCAAGATCCCAGAAAAGTTAGAAGATCAGAAAAAATTGGGGCGTCGCACACATGCGGCGGGTGGATGGTGGGTCCCCTTTAAAAAAATAAAAAAAAATAAAAATAAAAATAAAAATAAAATGAATAAAAAAATAAGAAATCCTCTTTTGAGGATTTCAAAGAAAAAAGGAACTCTTCAAATGAGTTTCCAAAAAATATATCTTTGTACAGTTTGAAAAAGAATTGTGCAGACATATAATAGAAAAATCACATACACTCACACGCATTCTTACCTAAAATAGAGTCATCAGCTCATATTTCTATAGGTCAGTGGTTTCACGCTCGAAAACTACTGTCTTATGGAAATATTTTTACTGCAAGGTGCCGGGTTAGAACCCGCGTCAGATCTCTCTATTTCTTTCATAGTATATTCACATCAACATTCTTAAATTCATATATTTTATTGATTCCTTTTTTATTTCTCAATTTTTAAATTTTTTTAAATTAATTTCTTAATTAATTTCTTAATTAATTTCTTAATTAGTTCCCTAATTAATTTCCTAATGACTCACAAACAATACCATGCTTTTTTCATTCTACCGCAAACATCTCTTTAAAACCACCATCACCTTTTACAAAAAATCACTAATTAATTTTTTTAATTAAATTTCCTCATTAACACCCTCGTCATCTTTTACCATACTGTCAGAGGGGGGAGGTGTCAAGGACGATACCAACTCATCTAGGCCCTCAGGGGGTGGGGGTGTCATCCGCACGGCTTGCCTGCGCACCAACGCACCCCCCTCATGATCTTGAACCGGTGTTTCTTACCTACTCATGTAAATTTTTATATTATTATTGTTAAAAATATTTCAGATATATTTAGGTATTATTTTGCTTGTTCATTAGTTTTTTTAAAAATAATATATTTATGTTTAATTGCTGAAATTTCATGTAATTTTTTTTTACTTTATTATCGTTTAAAATATTCCAAACGTATTTGGGTATTGCTTTGGAGATTCATTATTAGTAAGTTAATATGTATTTCTATATTTTATATCCCGCCGCTGACGAATACATCCGGTCACTGACCTTTTCCTTTTTCCATAATGCCCTTATAATTACAAATTATATAATTAGATATATTTTAGCTTCTTTTGCAAGTTTGAAGGTTTTAAATACTATCCACAAGGATTATAATCAGATGTATCTAGTTACATATTGCCAATATTAAAAAAAAAAAAAAAAAAAAGAAAGAAAGAAAGAAAAAAAGTTTATTTATAATTTAACTTTTTTTAATCAAAATAATGGAATTGGAATCATGCAATGTAAATTAAATTTTTAATTATTTAGGAAAGTAACCTAACAGCACAAATTCATCAAAATCGTCGCAAATTGCAGTCATAATGTTATTGTTATATAATCATAAGAAATTAAACCCTGCGGAGAAGAAATATCACGAGCCTTAACAAAATCAAAACTTTGACCATGAAACCTTAAGTGATAAGCTATAGCAGATTTAGAAATTTCTCCATTATACACATTTCGATCTTTTAATTAACCAATTCAAGCAATGATTCTCGAAGAACAAGAAATAAAACAGATCTTGATCGGTTCTCAATAAAATTAAGGTCTTATATATATATATATATATATATATATATATAAGATAATTTAATTTAATTGTTAGAAGAACAGACAGAATTGTTAGGTAACATTAACAGAAGAAATTACTGCTCCCATACTAATTTTTGTCAGAAATTAAGCCCTGCGGAGAAGAAATATCACGAGCCTTAACAAAAACAAAACTTTGACCATGAAACCTTAAGTGATAAGCTATAGCAGATTTAGAAATTTCTCCATTATACACATTTCGATCTTTTAATTAACCAATTCAATTCAAGCAATGATTCTCGAAGAACAAGAAATAAAACAGATCTTGATCGGTTCTCAATAAAATTAAGGTCTTATATATATATAAGATAATTTAATTTAATTGGTAGAAGAACAGACAGAATTGTTAGGTAACATTAACAGAAGAAATTACTGCTCCCATACTAATTTTTGTCAGAAATTAAGCCCTGCGGAGAAGAAATATCACAAGCCTTAACAAAAACAAAACTTTGACAATGAAACCTTAAGTGATTTAGATAGCAGATTCAGAAGCAGATTTAGAAGCTTCTTCATTACATACATTTCGATCTTTTAATTAGCCAATTCTAGCAATGATTCTCGAAGAACAAGGAATAAAACAAATCTTGATTGGTTCTCAATAAAATTAAGATCTCATAAAAAAAAAAAAAAAAAAAAAAAAAAAAAAAAGATAATTTAATTTTATTGGTAGAAGAACAGCCAGAATTGGTAGGTAATAGACTTTAAATCTAAAATTTGTTAAAAATGAGAAGATTTCGAAAAAAGAAAAAGATAATTATAAAACAACAGAATCAAAATTAAAGAAATCACGCTAAGATATTGTTACACACAACATAATAAATGCTTGGGGGAAAACTGAAATTCTCCTTTACTGGACCAAACGAAGAAATTTTCAAGCATACTTCACAATTCCGACACATGGAAATAACAACAAAGAACAACTCTGACACTTGACATAAACGAAATTGAATATTGAAGAATAAACAAACATATGTGCAAACAAAACTTACTTTCTGTAAATGATTTCCGCTTCGGTTGGCTTTGAAGTGCGAATTATTTTTAATCTAAGGATATCGTGGTCACTGGAGCTAAGTTGTTGGCCATGAAACTCGTCTGCCTTGCGCGCCAAAGGGATGATAAGTTAATGTTTACTTTCCCTTTAAGAAGCATGGTCTTTTTCCTTGAAAATCGAACGACACGTGTAGTTGAAGATCTTTGATCTTTCTAGAAATATGCATTTATACATTCTTTTTCCGGTTCCGATTACTTTTTGATTTTTATATACCTGTTCTAATTCATTAAGATGGAAGGATCAAGATACAATTATAAAACTCTAAACCAGTAGTTGTCAAAGTTTTTGAAGTCCTAATATAGCTACTATGTGAATACGTATGGTATACGCGATGTGAATATACGCGATGTAAATATATAATTGAAGTATCATTATATATAATTATTTATCATTCTATATAATTCATTATAGGGTAAGTGCACCAGTGATTGACACTTTTAGAGCAACCTCTGATGTTTTTAATGTTCTAGTCATCCGAAAATATTTTTAGAAATCTTAAGTTAGTACATGTGGTATGAAAGACATTCAGAACCACATATATGTTAAAATATATACATTTGATAACAATTATTTGTTTTTATGAATTTTTATTTGTCACCCACTCAATGTTCCAGTCATTGACACTGCCGGTTTTTCCTTTTATTAGTCATTGGCCCCCTATGTTCCAGTATTTGACACTGCTAGTTATTTATTTTACCAGTTATTAACACCCTATGCTCCAGTGTTTGACATAAAATGTTAAAATTCTTATATGTAAAATATATGATTTTATTATTTTTCTTATTTATTAATTATTTCGGGATAGATGCCAATCACTGGAGCAACTACCCTATATAATCTCTCATCAATCTATAAGGAACATAAAAGAAAAATAATTTTTTTATACTTTTTTAAGGTTCAGAAACCTTTTTCGACCTCTATATATATCTATGATACATTAGGCAGTACCTCGCTAAATTCTTATTATTTACTATGATGAAGTGATATACATAGCTTATATTACACATATCTTTAAAAAATACTTTCAATTCAATAAAAAAATATGTTTTAAATATTTATTTTGTCCATTTAATAATGCGAAAGACAAAGATATTAATTTAGTAACAAAATTTTCTTTTAGATGAATTTTGACAATATGAGATGCACGACAGTTACATAAATAACTTAGTGTGAAATTTCACACAAACTAAAACAAAACCAACGAGCTTTTCACCATTTCTGGAAGAATCAAGGTCACCGTAAAGATGGGGGCCGTGCCCTTAGCGGTGTCGTGCTCCAAGCGCACGTGCTCCAAGCTCACAGTAGGAAAATCGTGTTTGAAGCTCACATATACCAATATCTCGTGTTCCAAGCGCACAAATATATTCACCCCTTTCTCCAACGCATCAACTTGACAGGTGGGAAGAGACTAATCCCTTTTTCCGAAGAGCAGAGGGGGAGGGGGGGAGGTAGAGGAAGATGGTTTTTGAAGCTCAATTCAGTTTATGAGTTATTTTTTGAACTAAGGTAGGAACTAGGAATTAAATTATTAAATAAAATTATTTTCTGCTTATTTACATAAATATTTTCGGGGGTGGATAAAAAATATATATCAGGAATAATGGGCCCGAAATGATTGTTCGTGTATTTATTTAACGCAGTTTTATTTAATAAGTCAATCTTAAGTACTATATATGTTTTATATAAAATTCACAGATTATATATAAGACTACACATAATTTGTGGAATGTCTTTGTTATCAAAGTTAATTGTTGTAAGTATTTTTTAACTAGAAATCGGAACTTACAATACGAAGGTACAGTCTGTAAAAAATAAATAAATAAAGTAAAATAATAATAATAACACCCCCACCTAAATTATCAACATATTGATAAATCGATTTCTGGTAAAATATTAGTAAGTTATAATTCAAAAGTTATGATTGGAGTATAAATTTGGCAGTCAATGTTAATGAAAACATACATTGTTATCAAATTTTAGTCTAAAATAGTGTGAGTGGCACACCAATTAGTAAAATTGTGTATATTTTAATGTAAAATTTCATTTTAGATTATTTAAATAATATAATTTTAATTATTTCTTTGTTCTGTAATCATGACAAAAGATATATTTTTATATTACAAAGTATATTGAAATAGCTTTTCTATTAAAAGCCCAAAAAATTATATTGAGTAATCTAAATTAATTATTAAAAAAATATTTTTGATAATTAAATTAGTTTTTAGTTATGATATATTAATATTTTTTTTTATATATAATCATTGATTAAAATGACTTTTTATATTAATAATAATTTCGTGATGGTAGTTTAGGTGTTAAAGCCGACTGAGAACATGAGGGTCGACAACCATGACCTCGAATTAAACCCGGCACTTCCTGTCTACCAGTTTGGAGAACAGAACTTCTCGGCTTAGTAATTAAAAGTTCAAATAATTTTATTCAGCGATTACAACTAACTTAATTATAATATTTTAATATTAAAAGTATTTTAAAATAAATTTTTCTATTGAAAGCAGAAAAAATTTTATCAAGCAATCTAAGCTAATTTGATTACTATTATTATTTATAATACGTTTAGTTTTTAGATAATTAATTAATGAATTTACTCTTTCTATTAGAATATTTTAAATAAAATAATTTTAATTAGATCCTTAACTATCTTTTTTTTTCCATATTTATTCACAGAAAATAAAATATTTTAATATTAAAAGTGTTTTTAGATAATTTTTCTTTTGAAAGCAGAAAAAATTGTACTAAGGAATCATAGCTAATATAATTATTAAAATTTATATTTTTGATAATTCATTTAGCTATTAGATAATTAATTTACTCTTTCTTTTAAAGTTTTTTAAGTAAAATAATTTAGTTACTTACTTACTTTCTATGATCAATTATAGAAAAAAATATTTTTATGTTTAGCATTTTGAATTAGGTTTTTCCTTTTAAAGCCCAAACAACAGTATTAAGCAATCTCAATTAATTTAATTATTTCAAATTTATATCATTAATAATTAAATTATGTTTAATTAGAATGTAATCTTAAACGATTTTTTAATTAATATTATTTTTTGTATATAATCATTTATATGCTTAAAAAAAAGTATTTTTGAGTTAAAAATATTTTGGTGGTTGTGGTTTAAGCATTAAAACACACTGACAACATGCAGGTCCTAAGCTTGGCTGAAATGTCTTTCATGAGAGTTCTTTCTAAGAAGCCCTGTCCTGTATATACGCGTTTTTCAGAGAAAACCATGGAAAATTCCGAATTTCTAGGTTGACAAGCGGGAACCCGGCAATTCCAATTTATCAAGGCCCACGAGCGGTTCTGTGCTCAAAGCTGGTAGACCTGAGATGCCAGGTTCGATCCCAGGTCCGTGCTCGTCGGCTTAGTCGTTCGGGGTTTTACGTGGTTTTCTCATAAACTTGCGTAAATATGGGCTAGGAACCCTTAGAAAGTCCGCCATGGAAGGCACTCCCCCTCGGGCCTAGGACCCTAGGGTAGACAATCGGCCCTATTCCCAGACATCAACACTAACACTAATCTATCAGCTTGGAGAGCAGAACCGCTCGGCTACTGAAATGGGCCTTTTAATTAAAAGTTCAAAAAATAGTATTAAGTAATTTCAATTAATTGTAAAATAAATTGTTATTTTTTAATTAGAATATTTTATTGGATGATTTTTTAGCTAGCTTTTATTATTATTATTATTATTATTATCGTTCATAGAAAATAAATATTTAATAATATAAAAAAATTTTTAGTAAAGATTTTTCTATTAAAAGCCGAAACAATAATACTAAACAATCTCAATTAATTTAATTTAGTTATTAAATATATATATTAGTTAAATTATGTTTCTAGATTTTTTATTTATTTTTATTTTTATTTTTTATTTTTATTTTTTTTAAATCTTTAATGAAAATATTTAGAAATAGATTTTTTAATTAAAAGCTCAAATAGTTCTATTGAACAAATTAATTTTATTATTAAACATTTTAATTTTTAATAAAAGCAATCATTTTTAATTATATTTTTATATTAAATAACTCTTTAATTATTTTTTCTTTATAATCTCCCATAGAAAAAAATATTTTTATGTTCAGGGATGAGATTTGCAGAAATATAAAATAACTGAAACTGTACGCAAAGGCAAGACAACTAGAATTTCAATGACAAAATCCATTATATTAGAGTAATAAATGTTTATTTTAATCTTCAATGTATAAAGAAAGAACAAATACACACCAGAAATATAAAAAATGCTGGAAAAAAAAAAAAAAAAAGCTGAAAAGCTAAATGTACAAAAAAGCTTAAATCAGCAGAAAATCTGAAAAATCTCCTTCCTGTGTATTAAAAGCATTTTAATACAGATTTTTCAATTAAAAGCCTCCATATATATTTATCTATTTATCCCACTTTTGACTACATTCTAAAGCACGTGCGGAATCATCTGTCAATGTTTATCGCAGTGACGTCACGTGCGCCTGCTCTAGAGCCCCTATAATACAGGCCGACTTATCGTCCTCCATATTTGCCCCCATTTGGAACCGCGCTTCCCGACTGGCGCGCTTATTGCTTTATTGGCGAGTTTGAATGAAGGTTTCTTTTCTCAGAGTTCAGCGCGATATTTAAAGTGAAACACGGCATATATAATAGTTCTTTTCTTAATCCGAGGCTGCACTTAATCGGTAGTGATTTCTGCAGTAGTGAATAACATTTCTTGTTCAATAATATGAGAAATGTTAAATTTTGCTTTGGTTCGTTTAATTGTTAGATATAAAAATAATTTCATTTTCATCAAGATTTTATAACTTAATTTAATTGCAAAATAATTTTTAAAGTTTTTAACAATTTATTTTAAAATTATATATAGATGTTTTTTGTTATTTTGCAAATACTGTATAATCTAATATATATATATATATATATATATATATTTTAACAACACTTTCATTAGTATAGATGCAGAAATAAAGAACGAAAATAAACTAGTATCTTGTGGCTACCACATGAATTTCTTCTATATTTTCCTATACTAATTCACTCAGTAAAAATAATTTATTAAAATTTTTATTTAAAAAAAATTATCTTCCATGATAATGCAGACGATTTTCATATTATAGAAGTAGTATAACACTAAATATCCAGAAGAAAGTCAATTTTATTGTCAATATTACATTAATTTTTTTTTTTTTTTTTTTTTGTTAAAAATGAAGAAAATTTATAACTTTATTTTAAATTATCGCAGATCGATGGTTCAACCATTCGCTTTAAAGGTATTGGCGAGCTCTTTTGAACGATACCCATAATGAAAAAAAAAAAAAAAAATTCCACAGATGTTCGCACAAAATTGACTTTCTCTCAACATTTAGTTTTATACATCTCCTCCGAGACTAAAACGCTCAAAGCTGGTAGATGGAAGGTGCCGAGTTCGATCCCAGGTCACGCTCATTGACCTAGCCGTTCGGAGTTTTCCGTGGTTTCCTCCGAAACTCGAGTAAATGCGGACTAGGACCCCTTAGAAAGACCCCCATGGAGGGCATTTCCCCTACAGGTCTAGGACACATGCGGAGACAATCGGCCTTAAATCCTCCAACCTCCGAGACGCAAACCGTCTGCATTCCCCATGGAAAACAATTTTAGCAAATAATTTGCGCTGCGTGAATTTTTTCAGTAAAATATAGAAGAAAGTTTTGTGGTGGCCACGGCATACTAGTTTGTTTTATAATTTAAAATTTAATTATGGTTAATTTAGCCCTCTTCTTCATATATGTATAATAGGTATGCGAGTATGTATGTATGTGTATAAAAAATTTACAAATCAAAATCAGTCTCCTACAGATTTCAGTTTCATATACTATAACTAAATTTTACGAAGAATAATAGCTCTTTTCTAAAGTTTCTGTGGAGTTTTTTTTACTTACTTTTTCTTTATATATATATATATATAAAGATTTCTAGAATAAAAGTCTGTTACCCTCCAATCAAGTAAAAAAAAAAAAAAAAAAAAAAAAAAAAAAAAAAAAACTTAGCATTTTGTATAAACTTATCATCAGGGCTGAAGTCTTTCTAGAAATTTTCTATGTTCCCCCGCCTTTTTGTATTTTTCACTATAAAAATTTAAGGATGATAAATTTTGCTTTGCTTTCCTTTAAAAATTCAGTGAATCTTCTCTAAATGTCCATCTCTTTTGAAAGGCCACATTCCTTCAGGGCCAATTTTAACAGATCCAAAATTTCCTTCTATAACTTAATATTAATATCCCTCAAATAAAAGCCCACTTACAACTGTATTCCTTTTTCAAGATCAAGTAATTTTACTTTGCCTTTGACCAAAACTAATTAGTGTTCACCATTTATAAGTGAGAGGTTAAACACTATATATTCAGCTATGCAGTGGCGGATTTATGGGGGAGGGGGGCTAAGGGGCTGGAGCCCCCCCCCCTCCAAAAAAAAAGCACTAACATTCCCAACTGAATGTTGCAATTGTAAATTTTTCATTGATCTGGATTAATATCTTGAAAACTCTTAGCCCCCCCCCCCCCAAAAAAAAAGTTAAGTTCTGGATGCGCCACTGCAGCTATGTGATCAAAACGTAAATTCCTATAATCCAAATGTAATTTATAGATTTTGTGGCCTGAATAGGATTTTCTGAACAACCTAATTAAAAGGCTACTTCTTTTTAAGGGCTAATATTGTATGGCAGGTGGCTCCCTTACTATGGTGCACGTGAAGGTGTTAAGGTCAATTCACTACACGAGGGTCCTCTCCCTGTAATAACTTTAGGGTGGTTTTATTGTATAAATATATATATATATATATTAAAGTTTGTATATATATATCTATATATAATCTGTCTTCTACAGATTTCAGTTGATTTGCTAATTATATCTTTACAGAAAAATATAGAATAGTGTTCCTAATTAACAAATGACTTTTTTTAAGAATTAATTTGAACATTCACTGATTTTTTTTTTTTTTTTTTTTTTTTAATGTAATTCTTGTCTATAATGTTTAAGTCTCTCAGTATCTTTATTCATGCAAGATTTTAATTTCGTATTACATTTACTGTTATTTTAAATAATTTTTAATGCCAATGTTCACTTAGTCACTCTCACACATTTACTGTAAATTCTAACATGCAAAAGTGTTTCATAATTTATGAATATAATTGATTTTTTTTTCTTTATTATATTTGTCTTGAGTACATATGAATATATACAGAGCCTGATTAAGACCTGCTGTGGCCCAAGGCCCAGGACGATTTTCGTGCCCCCTCCCCCCCAAAAAATTAAAGCTTATTATTATTATTTTTTTTTTTCAAAAAGTTAAGAAAATGTTAAGAAAATTTCACAAAGTTAAGAAAATGTAACTGATACAAACCTGAGGTTTAGGTTCAGTGGGTTCAGCATTGCATTAGAGCTAGGAAACAGGAAATTGGTGACGATTTGGTATCTACCCCTAGGTGTGGTCATTAGGCATGCCATACAGTGGCGGATCCAGAACTTAACTTTTTTGGAGGGGGGCTAAGACTTTTCAAAATGATATTCTAGACAAATAAAAATTTTACAATTGCAATTTTCAATTGTGAATGTCAGTGTTTTTTTTTTTTTTTTTTTTTTTTTTTTGGGGGGGGGGGGGGCTTCAGCCCCCTTGTCCCCCCCTCCCTTAAATCCGCCACTGATGCCATATACTTTTGATCCTCCTCCTCGGAGATTAGATTTCAACTAAAGATTATTATCATTAGCTAACTTTCAATTAATTTTTTAAAGAAAATCTTTGCCAAAAATAGCATTTAAAAATTTTTAATGTTATTTTGGTGCCCCTAAATAGAGGTGCCCTAGACGGCCTGAGCGATTATCAGGCCCTGAATATATATAAGTAAATTCTTCATTTTCCCTTTTTAAATGTTTGAACTACAACTATATTCCATATCAATGGAAAGTTTTTTACAATTTCTCTTTATTTTAAACAAATAACATTCAGTCAGTGCCAGACTCACTTTTACTATAACAACATTGTGCAATATGAAAAATGTTTTATAATTAATAATTAAAAACGTATTTTTTCTTTCTTGTCTTTAAATAACATCACTCATTCTTCGATTTACTCTTCTTTTCACTATAATTTTATTTTACTCTATTATGGATTTGCATTACTCAAATGTAAGTTCTCATAATTAAATTCTTTTATAATTTTATCCAGTAACCTCAGAAAGTATTTCATCCTACTTTACTCCAGGTGAATGATGTTATAATCAAAGTTCTCACAAAGGGAAATTTGAATACCATGTTTTACCTCTATTTATTTTTAGAATTGGCTAATCATTGATATATATTTAAAAAAAAAATTCTTGTATCCAAATTTGTATTTGTGAGAACCCTGGTTATATTAGGTATCTAAAAATAATATTCTATATGTGCTAATAAAATGAAAATAAATCCAGTAATATATACTTTTAATCATTAGTTAAAAAAGAGTAATACTGACCCCCCCCCCCCCCCACACACACACTTAGTTGTGAGTCTATATGCACTCATTGCTTCAAAAGATGCAAATACCAGACAAATAAAAATACATATATTTTATTTATTTCATTTCACAAATTATTTACACTGTTGGAGAAATCTAGATGCTTATAATGTTTAATCAGATGCAACAAAGGCTTGTAAAATAATAATAATAATATATACAGTACCTGGCCAAATTATTAGACCAAAGAAAATATTTAAAGTTTTTTGAAATTGGAAGGTTATTATACCTGACCTGCTTAAAATTATTATTATTTAATTAGTGTTACCTTAAGCTTATTTCAGTATCTTTATTACAGAAACATTTTCAAGCAGGCAACACAAGACAGTTAGTTATTATTCTGTGATACAGTGGCATAGGTGTAAACTTGCATTATAACGTAAAATTTGTTCTGCTTGTTTATTTTGGATTGAAGCGAATATTTTGCTGCAAAAAGTAAGTTTTGCATTGTTATTAATATCGCGTGGGATATTTAAGATATTAATTCATTTATTATCATAAAAAGTTTTTGCTCCTTTGTTTTAGATGGGAAGAAATGCTGACCTTTCACGCTTTGAGTGGGCAATAAAGTACAAAAATTGGACAATAGAAGACTGGAAAAAGGTACATAGCTATTTATTTTGATAAGCGATGTATTGGAATTTATAATGAATATAAATAAATTAAATACAAAGCAATTTTCTTTAATTTTCAGGTTTGCTTCTCTGATGAATCGGTTTTTCATGTTTTAACCGAAAAAACCAAATTTCTTCGGCGGCGTCCAAACAAGAAATACAAGTCAGATTATATTGTTCCCACCACCGAACATCCTCCATCAGTCATGGTGTGGTCTGTCAGATCAGGAAAAGGTACTGGTCCTCTCTATGTGGTCAAAAATACAATGAAACAAGATCAATAGCTGAAAGTCTTACAAACCAGGCTCATGCCACAAATGCAAAAATGGTTTCCTGGAGACGAGGAACCAGTCTTCATGCATGATGGTGCTCCATGCCATAAAGCTGAAAGTGTATCAGAGTATTTAAAGTGAAAAAAAAAATCTAAGTTCTTGATTGGCCTGTCAACTCGCCTGATATGAATCCTATTGAAAATGGTTGGGAGTTGCTGAAAAAAGAAATGTATAAGAAAAATATAACAAATAAGGTAGAGTTGCTGGAATCTTTAACATACCAGTGGAATCAGAATAAACCATCCAAGCATGCATAGAAAGTATGCCTCGTCGTGTTAAAGCCATTTTAGTTGCCAAAGATGACCATACGAAATATTGATTTTTCTGTTAAATTTTTATTTATCAATTTTTTTCTTTCTTAAATAAGTATTGTATTGTAACATTTTTTTTGTCATTGTATTCCTTAATGTATATGTTTTCAAAATATTAATAAAGAAAATATGTTTTTAATAAAATTTTTTATTAATAAGGTTGTAAACATGAAAAAATGTATAATTTGCCAATGGTCTAATAATTTGGCCAGGTACAGTATAACCACAATTTCATTACTTACTCAGTTTAAAAATTATTAAAATATACATATTCAGATCAGAAGTAAAGCATATTATAAAGTAGTGAAGTACATAGATCCCTTGCAAAATAATTGAAAATACAAATGGCCACAATACAACTGTAGTTTATAAAAAATGAAAGAATGAGAAAGAGAGCGATCCCCTTGAGTGCCTAGGAATCTGCCCCCCCCCCCTTCCCCCAAGTCCAGCGGTGCCCCTTTTCGCTCCGCACAGCAGAGCTGGAGTTAGTTCCTTACGGCAAAAAAAAAATAAAATAAAATAAAAAAAAAAATACGATGCTCACCACCCTGGTAGCAAAAATCGTGCAGCACGGCAGCGAGTGCTGCAGAATTATCTTGAAGCTTGCAGAATGATCTTGAAGTTTGCAGATTTATTTACCAATTTACAAAAAAAAAAAAAAAAAAAAAATCATAAGAAAACGAAAAAATGCGACCGGGAAAAAAAATCTCGAGTTTGTTTTCGCTGCGATCATTCACTACGCGTGCTACGCTGAAGAACCAAAGAATATTGAATAGAAAAATTCCTCCCGCGTTTTCTCTTCGCGATCTGCCTCTCCCACCTGCAATCGAAGTGGAATGATCCTCTTCGTAGGGAGAGAGCTTGGGAAAGAAGCGCTAGTCACGCTCGATCGTTTGGTCATTTTTCGATTCCTTATGTTCATAGTGCATGTGCTTCATTTTTTTTTTTTTTTTTGGTTAATCGTTGATGCGTTAGCACGTGTTATAGATTGAAGTATAATATTTTCTGTGTAATATTTTTTTTTATCATGTCATCTAATGAAAAAGTTATTTGTTGTTTATGTGAAACAACAGTAATTAAAAAAAAATCTAAAACCGCATTACATTCGACGTCATCCAAATGAAGACTTAAAATGGAAATCAGCAACATCGAATGATGTTAGAAATTTTTTTCCCGGTAATCCGCAGCAAGAAAAGAGGAAAGACTGTGAAATAGATGAAATCGAAGGCATTTCACAAACTGCAGACGTTGAAAACAAGCGTCCCCGATTGCATTGCTTTTGTGTTTAAGTTACTTTTTTTTTGCTTTCAGGTATTACAGTGATTTTAACTTGCATTAACTGCTGTTTCAATATTAAGCTGCGTAAACATTTATTTATTGTCTGCATGTATTAAAGGCATCTGTCATATATTTTAAAATGCAAATTTTGCTTTAAAAAGAAAGTAATTTATCATGAAAGTAAAGCTTGGATCGCGTTGTACAGTCGCAGAAAAATTTTGGCTTCTGAAACTGGTGCTGCAGAATGATAAAAAAAATTCTGCTACTGGGCTCACCACAAAGTTTTCCTGGGTTGTCTTCAAAACAATTTTATGACGTTGTCTTCGAAACATGGATTCAGGAACAATTTTCATAGATTCAAATAAACAGATACAGGTGCAGGAACAAGTAGTATAAGGATGCAAAACAATCTGTAAAAAATTATTTTCTGAGGTTTTCTTCAAAACATGGATGCAGGAACAAACAATCTGTACAATTTTCGTAGATGCAAATAAACAGATACAGGTGCAGGAACAAGTAATATAAGGATGCAAAACAATCTGTACAAAATAATTTCCTGAGGTTTTCTTCAAAACATGAATGCAGGAACAAATAATCTGTACAATTTTCATAGATTCAAACAAAGAGATACAGGTGCTGGAACAAGTAATATAAGGATGCAAAACAATCTGTACAAAATAATTTCCTGAGGTTTTCTTCAAAACATGAATGCAGGAACAAATAATCTGTACAACTTTCATAGATTCAAACAAAGAGATACAGGTGCAGGAACAAGTAATATAAGGATGCAAAACAATCTGTACAAAATAATTTCCTGAGGTTTTCTTCAAAACATGGATGCAGGAACAAACAATCAGTGCAATTTTCTTAGATTCAAACAAAGAGATACAGGAGCAGGAACAAGTAATATAAGGATTCCAAACAATCCGTATAATATTATTTCCTGAGGTTTTCTTCAAAACATGGATGCAGGAACAAATAATCTGTACAATTTTCATAGATTCAAATAAACAGATACAGGTGCAGGAACAAGTAATATAAGGATGCAAAACAATCTGTACAAGATAAATTTCTGAGGTTTTCTTCAAAACATGGATGCTGGAACAAATAATCTGTACAATTTTCATCGATTCAAATAAACAGATACAGGCGCAGAAACAAGTAATATAAGGATGCAAAACAATCTGTACAAAATTATTTCCTGAGGTTTTCTTCAAAACATGGATGCAGGAACAAATAATCTTTACAATTTTCATAGATTGAAAAAAATAGATACAGGTGCAGGAACAAGTAGTATAGGGATGCAAAACAATCTGTACAAAATTATTTTCTGAGGTTTTCTTCAAAACATGGATGCAGGAACAAATAATCTGTACAATTTTCATAGATTAAAAAAAAAAAAAAAAAAAAAAAAAAGATACAGGTGCAGGAACAAGTAATATAAGGATGCAAAACAATCTGTACAAAATTATTTTTTGAGGTTTTCTTCAAAACATGGATGCAGGAACAAACAATCAGTACAATTTTCGTAGATTCAAACAAAGAGATACAGGAGCAGGAACAAGTAATATAAGGATGCAAAACAATCCGTATAAAATATTTTCCTGAGGTTTTCTTCAAAACATGGATGCAGGAACAAATAATCTGTACAATTTTCATAGATTAAAAAAAAAAAAAAAAAAAAAAAAAAAAAAAGATACAGGTGCAGGAACAAGTAGTATAAGAATGCAAACCAATCTGTACAAAATAATTTCCTGAGGTTTTCTTCAAAACATGGATGCTGGAACAAAAAAACTGTACAATTTTCATCGATTCAAATAAACAGATACAGGCGCAGAAACAAGTAATATAAGGATGCAAAACAATCTGTTCAAAATTATTTCCTGAGGTTTTCTTCAAAACATGGATGCAGGAACAAATAATCTTTACAATTTTCATAGATTGAAAAAAATAGATACAGGTGCAGGAACAAGTAGTAGTAGTATAGGGATGCAAAACAATCTGTACAAAATTATTTTCTGAGGTTTTCTTCAAAACATGGATGCAGGAACAAATAATCTGTACAATTTTCGTAGATTCAAATAATCAGATACAGGTCCAGGAAAAAGTAGTATAAGAATGCAAAACAATCTGTAAAAAATAATTTCCTGAGGTTTTCTTCAAAACATGGATGAAGGAACAAACAATCAGTACAATTTTCTTAGATTCAAACAAAGAGATACAGGAGCAGGAACAAGTAATATAAAAATGCAAAACAATCTGTACAAAATAATTTCCTGAGGTTTTCTTCAAAACATGGATGCAGGAACAAATAATCTGTACAATTTTCGTAGATTCAAATAATCAGATACAGGTGCAGGAATAAGTAGTATAAGAATGCAAAACAATCTGTACAAAATAATTTCCTGAGGTTTTCTTCAAAACATGGATGCAGGAACAAACAATCAGTACAATTTTCATAGATTCAAAAAAATAGATACAGGTGCAGGAACAAGTAGTATAAGGATGCAAAACAATCTGTACAAAATTATTTTCTGAGGTTTTCTGCAAAACATGGATGCTGGAACAAATAATCTTTACAATTTTCGTAGATTCAAATAAACAGATACAGGTGCAGAAACAAGTAATATAAGGATGCAAAACAATCTGTACAAAATTATTTCCGGAGGTTTTCTTCAAAACATGGATGCTGGAACAAATAATCTGTACAATTTTCATAGATTGAAATAAACAGATACAGGTGCAGGAACAAGTAATATAAAAATGCAAAACAATCTGTACAAAATAATTTCCTGAGGTTTTCTTCAAAACATGAATGCAGGAACAAATAATCTGTACAATTTTCATAGATTCAAAAAAAAAAAAAAAAAGATACAGGTGCAGGAACAAGTAATATAAGGATGCAAAACAATCTGTACAAAATTATTTTCTGAGGTTTTCTTCAAAACATAAATGCAGGAACAAACAATCAGTACAATTTTCTTAGATTCAAACAAAGAGATACAGGTGCAGGAACAAGTAATATAAGGATGCAAAACAATCCGTATAAAATAATTTCCTGAGGTTTTCTTCAAAACATGAATGCAGGAACAAATAATCTGTACAATTTTCATAGATTCAAAAAAAAAAAAAAAGATACAGGTGCAGGAACAAGTAATATAAGGATGCAAAACAATCTGTACAAGATAAATTTCTGAGGTTTTCTTCAAAACATGGATGCAGGAACAAATAATCTGTACAATTTTCGTAGATTCAAATAATCAGATACAGGTGCAGGAACAAGTAGTATAAGAATGCAAAACAATCTGTACAAAATAATTTCCTGAGGTTTTCTTCAAAACATGGATGCAGGAAGAAACAATCAGTACAATTTTCATAGATTCAAAAAAATAGATACAGGTTCAGGAACAAGTAGTGTAAGGATGCAAAACAATCTGTACAAAATTATTTTCTGAGGTTTTCTTCAAAACATGGATGCTGGAATAAATAATCTTTACAATTTTCGTAGATTCAAATAAACAGATACAGGTGCAGAAACAAGTAATATAAGGATGCAAAACAATCTGTACAAAATTATTTCCGGAGGTTTTCTTCAAAACATGGATGCTGGAACAAATAATTGGTACAATTTTCATAGATTGAAATAAACAGATACAGGTGCAGGAACAAGTAATATAAAAATGCAAAACAATCAGTACAAAATAATTTCCTGAGGTTTTCTTCAAAACATGGATGCAGGAACAAATAATCTGTACAATTTTCATAGATTCAAATAAACAGATACAGGTGCAGGAACAAGTAATATAAAAATGCAAAACAATCTGTACAAAATAATTTCCTGAGGTTTTCTTCAAAACATGGATGCAGGAACAAATAATCTGTACAATTTTCATAGATTCAAATAAACAGATATAGGTGCAGGAACAAGTAATATAAAAATGCAAAACAATCAGTACAAAATAATTTCCTGAGGTTTTCTTCATAACATGGATGCAGGAACAAATAATCAGTACAATTTTCATAGATTCAAAAAAAAAAAAAAAAAAAAAAAAAAAAAGATACAGGTGCAGGAACAAGTAGTATAAGAATGCAAAACAATATGTACAAAATTATTTCCTGAGGTTTTCTTTAAAACATGGATGCAGGAACAAACAATCTGTACAATTTTCGTAGATTCAAATAAACAGATACAGGTGCAGGAACAAGTAATATGAAAATGCAAAACAATCTGTACAAAATAATTTCCTGAGGTTTTCTTCAAAACATGGATGCAGGAACAAATAATCTGTACAATATTCATAGATTCAAATAAATAGATACAGGTGCAGGAACAAGTAATATAAACACGCAAAACAATCTGTACAAAATAAATTTCTGAGGAAAATATGTTTCACAGTAAGTCAATTTTAAACAATGTAAAACATGATTGGAGAATACAGAAGATCTGAGACAAAAAAAAAAAAAAAAAAATTATCTGAACAACAAATTTACATTCAATTACAGATTGTGTCGACAAAAAAAAAAAAAAAAAAAAAAAAAAATACAGAATGCAGCATATTTGACACAAGTCGATTTTAAATAACGTATTACATGGCTGAAGAATACAGGATGCAAGTATAGATTTATCACATACACATGTTCTTTGACAAAAAATAAAATTTTACAGATAATTACAAAATGTGTTGATTTCACAACAGGATACCGCAGATTCAAGACAAAAAATTATGTGTGACATTAAGTCGATTTTTAAAAACGTAAAACATGATTGGAGAATACTGGAGATCTGAGACAAGAAAATAAAAAGTTAATACAGAATACAGCGTATTTGATGCAAGTCGATTTTAGGCAAAATATTACATGGCTGAAAAGTACAGGATACAAGTACAGATTTATCACATACATATGATGCTTGACAAAAAATGAAGTTTTAAAGAGAATTTTAAATTGGTTTGATTTCAAACAAATTAATACATTGGTAAGTAATACAGTATGCAGAATATTGGAGATTAAAAAAAAATATGCTTGACAAAAAATAAAGAGTACATACAACTACAAATCGAGAAACCTCTACAAACAGGAATGATTCTAACCACACTTAATGTATTAAATATAGCAGACAGGATGCAGACAGAAATTCAAAGCATATAAATTATGCTTACCAAAACAAAATTTTACATCTAACTACAAATTGAGAATATAGAATTGAGAATTTTAAATTGGGTTGATTTCAAACAAAGTAATAAAACATGCAACAAATTCGACTCAAGTCGATTTTAAACAAAATATAACATGACTGAAGAATACAGGATGGAAGTACATATTTATTACATACACATGATCTTTGACAAAAAATAAAATTTTATAGATAATTACAAAATGGGCAGATTTAACAAATTAATACATGGCTGAGTACAGGATACAGAAGATTCAAAACAAAAAAAAAAAGAAGATGATGTTTGACAGTAAGTCGATTTTTAACAGCGTAAAACATGATTGAAGAATACAGGAGATCTGAGACAAAAAAGATGGTGCTCAGCAACAACAACACACACAAAAAAAAAAAAAAAAAAAAAAAAAAAAAAAATACAAATTAAGTGGATTTAAAATAAGTAATACATAGCTAAATAAATCAACATGCAGGAGTTTAAGACCAATTAATATATATACAGAATTTACTTTGTTTTTTTATGGGTGGATGCAGACCCAAAACAAGTTTCACGAGCCCGTTTATTTACAGTACAATTTTTCAAGCTTTTGCATCGTATTACTAAATAATGATTAATAATTAATTTTTTTATGTTACAGCAATCTGGTAGTATAATATTTTGACAATTATCTTCAATTGTTTGAATAAAATTTTCATTAATAGCAGATTCATGTAACAATAATGTCTCTTTGTATTCTTGGAATGCCCTTTCTGTTTCACGACATATTCTGTAGAATCCAGAATCAGGTTTCTTTAACCCTCCCAAATCACAATATTCAGTGAGAAAGGTCCTGTGCTGAGGCACATCAGGCTCTGTAGGATCTTTTGAATTTCTTGCAGCATCCAAACAAGAATGGCATAAACTCTTCCTCTGCAGTACTGAGTTCAATGTAGAACCAGCAATGTAATATATATCATTTTCTTCTACAGCAGTCGCTAATGCACTTTGACTAGTACTGGGCTCATCTGTATCATTTGATACAGGCAAAGCAACAAGAGTATTATCTTGTGCTGCAGAAGAAATTGATTTATTCATTGCAGCCACATCCAGCAGATGGAAATCGCTGTCACTTGCATAATTTGTCCTTTGTATATCAGAAATGAATTGCGAAAGACAAATTAACCTCAATGCCATTTTAGCTTGCAGAGCAGTGGGTTTTGCAGAGGATTTTCTTCTTATTTGGCCAAATACATTTTCTAAAGCATCCTGAGTTAGCCGACCGGGAAGGAAGAAAGAGAAACCTTCAGAAAATAATTCTCTTGCTAAATTTATTATACTAAGAGTGGAGAGAATCATTCCAGTTTGTAAGGGTTTCCATCCTTTGCCAAGTTGTGTTTCTTGGATAATACCAACAAAATTATTCAAAAATTTGAATTTTTCTTCCATCTTTTTTTTGGATATGCCACATTTAACATGTCTTGCACTCATCATCTCAAACCACTGTGCAATGAGGCGGATCCACCAGGCTGTAGCTAGTGCATTTTGATCAATTTGCTTCAGCCTCACTGCTTTTTCTAATGCTGCAGCAGTTTTAACTGAAAACAGCTGAACAGCTGTTGCAACATTCATCGTTGTGAAATGGGTTGGAAAGAGATGCGACTTGTTGAGATGGTGCAAAGAACGTAAGGCTGAATCAGATTCTAGTTCTGAAATCCATAGTTGTTTCAGATATGAAGATGATACTATTCTTGTTGGCAAATCCTGTTCAACAGATACACTTTCTGGCAAAATTATTGGCCGAGACAGGAAAGCACTTCTCATGTTTTTTAGCAAATGAGGTACATCAGCAATTGTATGTATTTTATCATTGCCTATTACATAAGAAGTGTTCCTCTCACTTCTTGTCACAGAAACACCTAGAGCTGACCACATGGCTTTATTGCAGGATCCCATGTCTGAAGTAGAAGCTCTAACTTTCAACCCAATATTTTTAGCAGCATTTATTGTTTCTGTTACAAATTTCTGCATAGCAGGACCATCAGTTGAAGGACCAGACAATGCATGGCCAACAATTTGCTTCCATGTTGATTTGACACCTCTGAGCATGACCACCATGTAATGGTTTGCAACAGCAGGTTTTCCAATTGTTGTATTGCCAACAAAAGATTTAGTAGAAACATCAAAATCCTGCACATTTGATATTTCCATTTCATCTACGAGCAAACAACAATTACGGTCAGCTTCATCCATATTCTCAACTTTGCTCTTTAAAAGGTCGAATATTATATTTAAAACACCAAAGTCGAGTTTTACATCCTGTATTCGCCTGTTTATTGTGCTATAGCTAGGCAAAGGGTATCCTGTTTCTCGAAGATAATTAAAGCCATGCTTACCAAGAGCGAATCTTATCTTCAGAGCTTTAATTATTGCTTCATTGCTCCAATGAGCAATGCTCTGCCGATCTACGAAAAGTGACGCAACTTGTTCTTTGGATAAAAATAAAGATAGCACCCTATCTTTTTCTTTTATCGCATCATCTTTTTGTCTTATGATATTTCTAAGACTGTCATTCTCTTTTTCTAATTCTTCAATTCTCTTTCTCAAAGCATCAGTAGATTCTTCGAAGTTTTCCTATAAAATAAGAAAATAAATTAATTATAATTTCAGAATGTGCATAAATTATTTTTCAAATTCTAAAATAAGTAAAATGGTATAGTAGGAATAATTTTTCTAAATTTAAATTTGAGTTTGAGTAGTTTACATAATTATCACAATCTATTGTGATTAGTTTATTCATCCTTTTTTCCTCAGGTCTGTTAAAACGCAGAATGTGAAAATGAAATCTAATAACAATTATCCAAGACGGCTCATTGGTAGAGCACTAGCACATACAGTCATAAGCTCGAATCTTAACTCAGGATTTTATTGCTTTGAAGGAAAATATTTAATTTTTGACTCCAAAATTATTATAATTTCTTCTAGAATTACAAGTATATCTTATACACTAAACCTCAAAATTTCTTCAATAAGATTTCTTTTTAAATTTAATCTATTACTATTATTATTATACACTAATAAAAATCACTGTTTGTTCTTTCGTAGAACAACATTTATTTGTTTGAAATATCAATAGATCCCTACTTTAGAAAAATCTCTTGACAACTCATAAAACTTTACAGTAAAATTATTACAAAACTTACTTTAAAAGAATTATACAAATTAATATTAACAGTAACACATTTTATTATTTAATAATGATATAAAACATCTGAAGTTAACTTTTCATAAAAGTAAACATGTTCAGTTATGTGAGAATCTGAACTTTCTGTGGCACTAAATATAGAACTATCTGCAACGCTTTTATAGACAAGACACTAATCAGGATTTACATGAATATTTTATAAACCAAATTGAATTAAAAAGGCCTTTTCCCATACTGACATATAGTGAGGGTACTTAAAATAAAAATGAAATTCAAATATTTCTTAAGGATTTTCAAGGCCTATGGGAACCCCATTAAAATGCACTTAAAAGGTACCTTTTATAGACCATAAGTCATAAACCGTAACGTATTTAAATTCATTTAATATATACATTCATAAACTATTAGTGCCATTGCTATGCATACCATTTTGAGCAGAAAACACACTATTGGGACTTTCAACAGCATACCTGTTTCCAGGGTTGAGTTGAGTTGGGTTCTGGGGATTAAGGCTGATTGACTGCACTAGGATCCTAGGCCTGAGGAAATGTGTCCTCAGCAGGGGTTTTCAAAAGGGAACTAGTCTGTATTTATGCAAGTTTCGGAGAAATCCATGGAAAACTCTGTACAGCTAGACTGCCGAGCACAACATGGGATTAAACCCAGCATCTCACTCTCACATCTACCAGCTTTGAGCTCAGAACCGCTCGGCTGTTGATGGGCTTATCTGTTTCCATAACGTTAAGATTATGAACGAAAATCAAAATGTGGACAATCAAGTTGAAGTTATTAACAATTTTTAACAAAACTAAATTTCACAAAGATTCTGGGGAATTCACAAAAATACTAACATATAATATTATGTAAAATCCAGGCCATGCCAGGACCAACCATATATATATAAAAAAAAGAATGTAATAAGCTTAAATCAGGCCTATGCCGACTATTCTTTTCGGTTGTTTACAAATACAACAAGATTTATAATTCATATTTACAATTTAGTAATTTTAAAATAAGAGCTCACAAATGTGCTAAAACATTGTATTTAATTTAGTGTATGTGCATGAATAAATAAAACTTTTTATTTGCAGCCTTAAACTCTATTACATAAAAGCACTGTAATTCTTTAAAGAATATAATTAAAAGGATAAAAAAAAAATTAACTTTTAATATGTATAATAAATTTGAAAATGTATTATGTACATTTAACAATTTTGTGTAGAACTTAAAATTCAGAATTATTGTGGAAAACAGGTAAAAACACTAAACATTTATATAACATAATACATTTAAAAAAAGAAAAAATGGAAGTTAAAACAAACCTTTTCTGAATTACTCAGATGTGACTCAAGTAGTGAACCAGGCTTTGGACAACCAATACCTTTCACTCTTTTGCTACCAATCATTGGAGGGGGATTTGGAATTTTGAAAATTGTGGGTACAGCATCCTGTTTCAATTTTTTCCAGCCATCCTGTCTATTTAGCTCAAACTGGGACTCTTCGAAATGTTCCTGAAAATATTCAAAAGAAGTACTTTAATAACTGTATATTGATAATTTTTTAATAATATTTTCATTACACCTATTTTTACCCCTTACCCAACTGCTTTATGATTCAGTGGGCCTCAAAACATGCAAATACAGCAAAAACTCAATTCTGAAGATTTAACAAAAACACAATTTCTTAGCCATTATAAAAATGAAAGATAATAAAAAATTATAACCTGCCTGATAGTAAGATACCATTCTCCCCCCCCCCCCACACACACATTTTTCAGATTATTGTATATAAATAATATGTATATATATATGTGTGTGTATGTATCTATTTATATATATATTTACACACATACACAGATAGATATATACCTAAACATTAGAAAAAAACACACTTAAAGATGCAAAAAAGACTTCTGAATAATATTTAACTTAGTGTTTTAAATATTCAATACATATTTCTGATCAGGGTTGTTCGGGTTTTTCCACAGTGGAAAAAACCTGGTTAAAACCGTCCCCGTTTTGTCCACTATTAATTTTTTGCGAGTACTAAATAAAAAATTATCTTTATTCTTTCCCTATATATAAAACAATTCTTTATCAATATGTGTATGTGCAGCCTGCAGTGCTTGTGAAATACAGTCAACTAGTCACCATTGGTGACCAATATTTTTTAACTAGCAATGTTTTCAATTTTAACCCCTTGAACTGAAATGACGAGTCCAACTCGTCATGAATTTCCCGACACTAATTGTGTTCTTATATGTGTATATAACAATACACATTCATATGTAATGTATGAAACAAATATTATTTTAATAATAAGAAATTATTTGAGCAACAAAACCGTAAGTTTCTATATCAATTCCTCCTCTTAAAACTAAGAAAATTAAATTGTCTGCATGAGCAGTGCTGATTGGAAATAAATTGCAGCTCAAGGGGTTAAGAAAACTTTTTTTTTAATATATATTTTGGTGAAAGAATTGGGCTTCAATTCTACTTTCAATGCAGGCTAACTTTCCCAGTTTTGATTCCTGCTTTTCTCAACACTTTTTGAGATACTGTGTTGAATTAGGAAATTTGCACATCTCTGTGCATGTTTCACAACTCGGTATTAAATTATTGGACTGTTTTAGGGAGTTGGTTTACACTGCTCATTGTCTGCATATGCTATGGACCTGGTGGTGAATCGTTGTACCTGTGTAATGATGTATCAATGTCGATGGTGTATTGGTTTAATGAAAATAATAAAACCAGTTTCATTTTGTTAAATTTAAATAGGTATTTCCTGATGTAAAAAAAAGAAATAATTCAAGCCTAATAAATAATTGGTTTTTATATATAGAATCGTAATTTCTATATTCAAGTAAATTTTAAAACTGAAAAGGGGGGGGGGGGAGAGAAAGGAAGAAAACAGTGGAGAATATTTTTTACGCTCTACCAGAATTTTTTTTGTTGGCGACCATTTTTTTTTTTTTTTTTTTTTTTTTTACAAATTCCTGAACCCTGTGTATGTGAATATAATCAATTTAAATATTTAAAAATAGACATGAAAAGTTAACGATATTTAATAAATAAATATATCTATTTTTCTAAGGGTGGATACGATGCAAAAGTGATAGTTTATAGTTTCAATTTTAATTCCCTTCTTTTCCCCCCCACTGCTTTCAACTACATTGTCATCTTCTCTTCATAGTCATAAATACCTTTTAAAGCATGATGAAATGAATGGTTCACATATATTTCATGGAATTTTTTACTTTCTAAAAATACATAGGTAAGGAAAGTATTGTAATTATGACAAAAATTTGACTTTGTCATGTTGGTGTATCTACATGTTTTGAGGTACCATGAGTTCATTTTTGCTATTTTACGATAATGTATGTATACATGAGTAGAGTGAACACAATATTGTATAAATGCTTTGTTCAAATGAAATAAAAATTGGTACATATGTTACAGGCAATTTTAGCACAAACTGTATACATCTTGGGGAATCTAGCACAGTTTTTTTTTATTTTTATTTTTTTTTTTTTAAAACCCAGGATGCAAAGACAAATTCTTTATCATTATAGCCTATGCGCTCAAATAATTTAAAGCGTGATAGCATCTGAATTCCTTATTCAATTCAGTTGAAAATTTATATACATGTTATTGGTCACTGTCGAATGAATTGTGTAAATTTATTTTGGTGAATCTAGCATTTATAGTTTTTTACAGGGAAATAATGAAAAATTCTGAAATTATTTAAAATGTGATGGTGTCTGAATGCCTCATTTGATTGAGCTTTAAATTTATATACAAGTTATAAGTATGTGTCACACAAACTGTATACATTTTGGTGAATCTAACACTATTAGTTCTTTTACAGAGATACTGGATACATTCCGTTCCATTAAACAGTATACTATTTGGTAGCAAATAATCAAACACATATTATACTTTTCTCGTTTGTTTATTTAATGACTTCTCTTACTTTATTTTATTTAAACAACAGTGAATTACTTAATGTTCAGAAATTTGACTGGAGTCACTCAACATTTTTATTATGTCTCTTCAAAGTTTCTGTTTATTTATCAAATTGATTATAAATATATATATATACATACATATATGTCACATTTATATTATTAAGGACATTACTTTTGTGAAAAATTAATAACTTTTCTATGTGGAAATAAAATTTAATTTTGTATATTTTTCATCTGAAATTTCTACTACCAAGTAATTTTTTTTTTTTTTTTTTTTTTTTTTTACAAAATTAAAATAAGAATATAAAATTACCAAATGATTAGGTATGTAAATTTGATTTTTTAAATTCTTGGATAAAAAAAAAAAAAAAAAAAAATGACATGTTGGTATTGCACAAAAAATGTTATATAAAAATGAAAGCTTCGCTTTGAAAGGACTTGGACATAAATTAATAAAAACATTCTACCTACATTTATGAGATTTTTTTTTTTTTTTTTAAGTTAGTATAGAAATTTTAAATAAGATATTTCCATATTAAGTACAAAATAACAAAGAAATAACTTAAATTATTTTTAAGATTATAATCGTCTATGTATTAATCAATCACAACGTTTCTGAAAAACTTTAATATTGAAAATAGTCTCTTTCGAGGGGGAGGGGGATTAAGTTATTCTTCATTTTTAATTGTCAACATTATGCATGAAATATTTTTCTGGCTAAACAGCCGTGTCTATTTGTTTTGTTTTTAAAGATTTAGATATAGCATTAAATAACTTTTTTTTAAATCTTAATATTCAGTATGATAATAATATAACAGTGCACCACAACAGATTTACTTTGTTGCATCTATAAACTGTACATAACTAATGTAATTAGCATTTTCTTCATGATTTTTTGTTGTTGTTGTTGTTTGTTTATCGAGATTAAAATGAAATTACACTTTTCATTAATCAAATTATTAATTTTTAATAAATTATTTTTATTGCTAAAATTGTAATTTAAAGTTAAAATTGCAATTCATTGTTTTAATAGAATAATTTTATGCATTGAACATGTACAGTTTAGTGGATTTTATTTTGTCCAGTTTTGTGCGGTTTTTTCCACTTTTATCCAGCGTCCTGGACTTGACAAAAAAGTGGACAAAATAACAACCCTGTTTCTGATGTACAAAAAATAAAGCTGTAGATATTTAAAAAAAGGAAAAATAATAATAATTATCATCCTGGGTTGTGATCCCCCCTCCATATATTTTAATAGTAATTACATTTTAGACAATAAAATAGAATACAAACATTTCAGTTAAGAATTATTAATAAAATTAAATAAATAATGCATTAATAAATATACTATTAAAATGTAAAAATTCATCTTTGAAATTAAGTTTTGTTTTATTATTTATGTGAAATAGTAAAAAGTTTTCAAAATTATTTTACATGGAATTAATATGTACTAATCATCCTGGTTTGTGACCCCCCCCCCCCCCTTCCCTACATTTTAATAATAATTACATTTTAGACAATAAAACATAGTACAAACATTCCAATTAAGAATTTTTAATGAAATTAAATAAATAATGCATTAATAAATATTCACTATTAAAATGTATAAATTCATCTTTGGAATTAAGTTTTGTGTCATTATTTATGTGAAATAGTAAAAAGTTTACAAAATTATTTCACATGGAATTAATATGTATTAATCATCCTGGGTTGTGACCCCCCCCCCCTTCCATATATTTTAATAATAATTACATTTTAGAGAACAAAACAGAATACAAACATTTCAATTAAGAATTTTTAATGAAATTAAATAAATAATGCATTAATAAATATTCACTAATAAAATGTATAAATTCATCTTTGGAATTAACTTTTGTGTCATTATTTATGTGAAATAGTAAAAAGTTTACAAAATTATTTCACATGGAATTAATATATATTAATCATCCTGGGTTGTGACCCCCCCCTTCCCTATATTTTAATAATAATTACATTTTAGACAATAAAATAGAATACAAACATTTCAGTTAAGAATTATTAATAAATTAAATAAATAATGCATTAATAAATATACTATTAAAATGTAAAAATTCATATTTGGAATTAAGTTTTGTATTATTATTTATGTGAAATAGTAAAAAGTTTACAAAATTATTTCACATGGAATTAATATATATTAATCATCCTGGGTTGTGACCCCCCCCCTTCCCTATATTTTAATAATAATTACATTTTAAACATTAAAATAGAATACAAACATTTGAGTTAAGAATTATTAATAAAATTAAATAAATAATGCATTAATAAATATACTATTAAAATGTAAAAATTCATCTTTGAAATTAAGTTTTGTATTATTATTTATGTGAAATAGTAAAAAATTTTCAAAATTATTTCACATGGAATTAATATGAACTAATCATCCTGGTTTGTGACCCCCCCCCCTTCCCTACATTTTAATAATAATTACATTTTAGACAATAAAACATAGTACAAACATTCCAATTAAGAATTTTTAATGAAATTAAATAAATAATGCATTAATAAATGTTCACTATTAAAATGTATAAATTCATCTTTGGAATTAAGTTTTGTATTATTATTTATGTGAAATAGTAAAAAGTTTACAAAATTATTTCACATGGAATTAATCTGTATTAATAGATACCATGTGTGTAATTTGTTTAACACATTTTTGTAGACAGAGGACAGTTACATTGGTGGAACTGGCGAAAACTGAGGCCCCTTTACAAAATTCCACATGATAAAAAGGTCCCTTTCACAAAAATCTAATTCATAAAAAAGGCCCTTTCACAAAAATCAAATCCATTAAAAGGTCCCTATCACAAAAATCAAATCCATCAAAAAGGGCCCCTTCACAAAATTAAAATCTATTAAAATATGCCCCTTTAAAGGTTTTGTGTTATAAATATGATCCTTTAATAAAATATTTCCATGTTTTTATCATTACTTTTAATTAATACTTATATTTTGTTCAACGAAACTGTATTAACTTGACATTAAACATTATATAGAACAATTTCAAATGGAATGCTTTACACGATATATTTTTTATAAAATATTTTATTTTCCTCAAAAACGGACTTCAAAAATTAAAGCCTGGATTGAATATTGCATTAAAATGTTAAATGTAATTAATATTGTATTATAAATAAAAAGAGTTTATTAACCAATATTCATAAATAGATAAAATTAAATGCAGTAAAATATGATTAAATATGCAAAATTACGTACAGTTTTACAATAATAATTCCCTTACGATCAAAAATTAAAACAATTTAAAATTTATTTGGACATAATTATGAAAACAAAACTTTTTATTTGGCGAAATTGGGCATGTCGCCAATGTTTACAAATTCAGAATAACATATTAAGCTCCTGGTTAATTTTTTACGGCATTAAAACAGTCAAATATTAAAAAAAGACAGTATATATTATCATATTTTCACATAAACAGAAGATATTTATAACAAATAAATTAATTAGATAAAATATAACTTACACTGCATAGTTGAGCTCCAGGTCCCGGAATCCAGTTGTCTCGACGACAATTAATAGTCCAAATTTTTCTTCGGTTCGGATCCGTAGGGAATTTGAACATACGATAATTTTTTCTTGAATGATTTTTGCAATTCACAGCAGAACAACCACCCATATTTATAACTTTATACACAGAAAATTAATAAATATCCTCTGACAGCAAAATGGTAACGAAGGCTCTAAATGCTAGCAGACGAAAATGAAAGACATATGCTTCCGCGGAAGTATATAGTTCGAAAGTTTAAAAAAAACTATTGATAACCAAAATTTGTTTTCTCTTAAATTCGAAACTGGATTTCTTTGCTTACATTTTATGATTGAAAATATTTTATTCATATGTTTGAAAATTACCATTTAAAAAGCATACAATTTGGCGAACTTTTAAACGAAGTGCGTAAAACGGCTTAGGGTTACTTTTCTCTCCCACGCTCCCCACTTGAAGGGATTGGGGGAGAAGATGTCGGACGAGTCTGCTCGTATTATAGGTGCCTTAGCCTGCTCTATTTGAGATACGAGTTACGTGCGCTACGGCCACGGTCTAATCTAATCCCACCTGTCAAGTTGATGCGTTGGGGAAAGGGGTGAATATATTTGTACGCTTGGAACACGAGATATTGGTGAATGTGAGCTTCAAACACGATTTGACTACTGTGAGCTTCGAGCATGTGAGCTTCGAGCACGGCGCCCCCTTAGCGACCGTGCCCTTAGCG
>CAWVNO010001288.1:89958-137557 GCA_963930645.1 Salticus scenicus
AAATAATAAATAAATAAATAAATAAATAAATAAATAAATAAATAAATAATAATAATAATAATAATATATATATATATATATATATATATATATATATATATATATATATATATATATATATATATATATATATATATATATAAACATTGAAGGTAATATTGTGGGATAATTTCTGTGTGGATTCAGGGCAATGTCCATTTGAGATTTGAAGCAATCGTGTGACTCATTGTTTTCATTTTCTAATACCGATAAATAAATAATATAATAAACATTGAAGGTGTGGGATAATTTCTGTGTGGGTAATGAGATTTGAAAAGAGATGACTCATTGGCCCTTTCAAAAGGGACCAGGTGCATGGAACCACCTGGCCATCGCACGGGCATTGTTCAACGGCCCTTTGAAAAGGGCATTGAGTTTGTGCATTCAACCATGAAGCCTTTCAAAAGCCTCTCTCCAAAGGAAACCAGGTCGATGAGGCATTGAGTTTGTGCATTCAATCATGATAAATGGGTCACCCCGGGATGACAAGGAAGCATTGTTCAAGGGAGGGATTGGGGTCACGCAAGCGGTCAACCATGAAGCCCTTTCAAAAGGAACTAGGTCCCCGTGATGACTCATTGGGGTCACGCAAGCAGCAGCTGTCGCTTTCCAGGCCAATCTCATTCAACCGTGAAGCAGCTGTTGGGGGCCTTTCAAAGGGGACCAGGTGCATTGAGTGATGACTCATTGGCAAGCCGGTAACAACACAATGAAGCATTGTCAATGGCCAGGTGCGCCAGGCCCGTGCTGGTCAGGGGGACCCTCTTTCTAAGACTTTCTTGGTCAGTTAAAAAAATGTATGTCAGACATATTGCATAAAAAATCAACTCGTTTTAAAAAATAAAAAAAAGTTAGTTTATATCTCTTTTTTCAGAAAGAGAAAAACTATCGATTTCTTGCGATAAACTTTTGTCTATAGGGTGAAGGACAGGAGCCCTTTTTAAACCCGTGTGTTGCGCGCCTTCACCTTATGCCTTGGAGGGGGACTCATGTCAATGTCATTTTGAAAAGATTTTGATGAAATTCTGGCAAAAGCAGAATTTAGTTTAGGACGGAAGACTATTAGTTTTTTTTCTTCCTAATTATAACATCGCTTTCAAATTATTCAATTATATTTTCGATAAATGTCCAACTATCGAAAAATGATTTCGACAATTGTGCAACTATCGAAAACGACAACGCAAAAATCGCTGTCTGAGACTAAATAGGTCCTCAGTCCTAAAAAAATCGCCCTCAAATGAATGTATTAAATAAGTTGCGTAATAGCCGTTGCTAAGATACGCAGACGATTGAAGCAAAATAATAAATCTATGAAAAATGAAATCGGAATTCCTGATCTAAATTAAACTAAAAGAAATTTTAAATTTTAAGGTTTAAAAAACGGGCCTTTTCTGATATCTTATAAACGTAAATTTTTGCTAAAAAATTTCCGGGATGAATTTTCGCGGCTGGATCTTAAATTTTGCGTCCTCGCAGCGACGACAACGCGCGTTAAGGGGTTAATGTTTTTCATCTCTTAGTGAAAATAGCTTGCTTTTAATGTCTCAAATTTTTCTCAAAAATTATTTAAAAATAAATAATTCAGAATTTCAGATTTTTTTCAAAATATTTAAAATGATTACTACTCACTAATTTCTAATTTTTCACCTTGATTCTACCTTATTATAGTTTAACAGTATATTCGAGTATTACTTTATATATCTATATCTATCTATATATATGTATTAAATCTATATTAAGGCCAGTTGTCTGCTCTAGAAACTTGAGCCAGGGTGGATTGCTTCCTTGGGTCTTTCTAAGGGACCCTAGCTAGAACTAGAAATCGAAAATTTTTACGAATCTAATACTTTCTTCTATTGGATATAGAATAAAATAAAGAATATCTTTATGGCTTTAATTTCAAACAAAAACTAAAAGACAGATTGTTTTTCTGTACTCCTTTATATTTTCAAAAAACAAGGCTGCAAAAAATATTTTATTTTTAGTAATAGAGGAAAAAATCTCACAAAAGCTTCTTCACAGCTTTATGTCTAAAGAAAAAATTGAGAAAAATATTGCATTTGTATAGCCTATATATGGACTAAAACTTGTTTAGCCATCCTGTAGAGTATTATTGTATCATTTTAAGTAAAGAATTTGGCACTTAAATAACATATATTAATTTTAAGGTATTTTATAAATACCACCAGAAATTAAAGAACAGACACACCAATTAAATTTATAATCATGCATTAGCAATGTTTTAAATTATTAAAAACGCTTAACACAATTAAAAATGCAGTTCTAACAATTTTCAACTACAGCTCATAATGCATCTGAATATTTTTGTGTATCCGTTAACAGTAAATCTTTGCTATTCATACCCTGTGAGATTATTGAGTATATTATTTTTTTCTCAAAAATTATTTAAAAATAAATAATTCAGATTTTTTTCAAAATATTTAAAATGATTACTACTCACTAATTTCTAATTTTTCACCTTGATTCTACCTTATTATAGTTTAACAGTATATTCGAGTATTACTTTATATATCTATATCTATCTATATATATGTATTAAATCTATATTAAGGCCAGTTGTCTGCTCTAGAAACTTGGGCCAGGGTGGATTGCTTCCTTGGGTCTTTCTAAGGGACCCTAGCTAGAACTAGAAATCGAAAATTTTTACGAATCTAATACTTTCTTCTATTGGATATAGAATAAAATAAAGAATATCTTTATGGCTTTAATTTCAAACAAAAACTAAAAGACAGATTGTTTTTCTGTACTCCTTTATATTTTCAAAAAACAAGGCTGCAAAAAATATTTTATTTTTAGTAATAGAGGAAAAAATCTCACAAAAGCTTCTTCACAGCTTTATGTCTAAAGGTCTAATAATTAAATCACCTTAAATTGTAAAATGTTAGAAAATTTTACGTCTAAAGCACCTAAAATAACTTATTTCAGCTTATTTATTATGGATATAATAAATTACTATAATAAAACATTAATAACTTTATAACCGGCGTCCCCAAATGTGTTGTAATTTTTTGGGAAAGAAGTAGTATTGTCCTTGAAATTCGGGGACTGTCCTCGAGATTCGAGGACATATGGTCAGCCTACACACAGCTGAAGGAAGTAGAATTTAAAACGCTGCGCTCCCTCCGATTAGAGGGCTGTTGCGTAGTAGTCCGACGACGGACTACTACATAAAGCCGTTCGAACAGAGTGCATAAGACAATAAAACAGTATTTTCGGGTTTCTACTACATAAAAATACTATAAAAACACTATTCAATGGCATATTATGACTTATTTTCAGGTTTGCCACTGACGGACTACTACGTAAGAAGCAGTAGTCCCGTGTTTGTCAAGTCGAGCCTAGGTCGGTTACACTTCGGTACTCGATTGGATAATGAAAATAGATTATTTTATTTCATTTTGGATTAGTAATACTAGCATTTTTATGTTAATAAAGAAAATGAACGTCCCAATTCGGCTGGGACTACTACAGGTGTCCCCACTTTTCTATGGATTGCAGTGAGTGAAATATTTGTCATTGATAGTTTATTTATTATGTCAATTGGATAAGTGTAGCATTTTTTAAAGAGTAATAATTAATAATAATTAGCTTTGTACAACGTGCGCTTACAGTTAAAATAACTTATGGCAACCCTTAAAAGTTGAAGAAAGATAGATAAATTATTCTATAAAGGGGCTTTTCGTACAAGGATAACGTTAAAATTTTTAAAAAGATTATTTCTGCAACCCTTTATGACGTGTGACGAAGCAGTATCCGAGAACGAGCCAAAGGGTTGCCATAAGAAGCGAAATCAAACGACGCCAACGTTATGGCAACCCTTATTAAATGAATCGTTCTCGTACGAATCGCTGATGATTCGGATATTTTAGTTATGCAAGTGTGGCAACGGTCTTTAAAAGTTTTCGGTTATTTTGATTTTAATATATAAATTAAACTTTCAAATTCTTTATTTTAATAAAAATTAAAACACTAATTTTTGTTGTTGTTGAAGCATAATCCGCTAGATTCTAAAGCTGCATGATTGCATGTCATCTATTTTACTTCTAAAAAGGACCTGGAAAATTCATGGAATTTTTTTCTCCTGATGTGTGTAGCAACCCTGAATAAGTAAAACACAGAAATAATGGTTTTTAAACTTATATAAAGCTAGAAAGCTGTAATAAATAAAGGTAGGTGCAATACTTTGATGTCACTTTTATACATTTTCTTTAACTAAACTTTCCCCCTCAAATCGTATAAATTCTTGTTACTATCCGTTTATTAAGTTTTGTTTCTATAAAAATGTATTAACAAAATTTGTAATGTTTAGTAAGTTTACCTCAGGCTATTTTCATTAAACCAAAAGTACAGTAGAGAGCCAGAAACTGCAAATCAGAATTTTTGATGCTTGCATTTCATGTTTGAAATGTGAACAGATTTTATTTAAATTTGACAAATATTTTTTATTTTTCTTTTTTCATTCTTTTCGTTACATAGTTTTGTTAATGTTCATTATTATTCTTATGTACCTAGTAATTTAATATTCACTAGCAAGTGTTTAGTTTGAATAATATTGGTATTGTTATTTTTGAACAAGAGTTTTCGTTATATTTACATGTTGTGAGGTCCCCTGAACACGAAAATCTTGTTTTAAACAAATGCTCTGTATCTGTCTGTTATCAGCATATCTCAAAAACAAATTATGGCAGAAAGTTCAAACTTGGTATTCTAATTGTTTACCAAACTTTTCGTTAAGATCAAGCAAATGGTTTGTGTACAGGGAAACTCAAAAGTATTCAAATACATTACGTCTATGAGTGAAATTGCAGGTATAGACTGCACTAAATCAAATGAAACGAATATATATTTTTTGTAATAGACGTAGTGAGCAGGGAAAAAAAATTGTGTGTGTATTATCTATTTATCTTGTTTAGCCATCCTGTAGAGTATTATTGTATCATTTTAAGTAAAGAATTTGGCACTTAAATAACATATATTAATTTTAAGGTATTTTATAAATACCACCAGAAATTAAAGAACAGACACACCAATTAAATTTATAATCATGCATTAGCAATGTTTTAAATTATTAAAAACGCTTAACACAATTAAAAATGCAGTTCTAACAATTTTCAACTACAGCCCATAATGCATCTGAATATTTTTGTGTATCCGTTAACAGTAAATCTTTGCTATTCATACCCTGTGAGATTATTGAGTATATTATTTTTTCTCAAAAATTATTTAAAAATAAATAATTCAGAATTTTTTCAAAATATTTAAAATGATTACTACTCACTAATTTCTAATTTTTCACCTTGATTCTACCTTATTATAGTTTAACAGTATATTCGAGTATTACTTTATATATCTATATCTATCTATCTATATATATATATATATATATATATATATATATATATATATATATATATATGTATTAAATCTATATTAAGGTCAGTTGTCTGCTCTAGAAACTTGGGCCAGGGTGGATTGCTTCCTTGGGTCTTTCTAAGGGACCCTAGCTAGAACTAGAAATCGAAAATTTTTACGAATCTAATACTTTCTTCTATTGGATATAGAATAAAATAAAGAATATCTTTATGGTTTTAATTTCAAACAAAAACTAAAAGACAGATTGTTTTTCTGTACTCCTTTATATTTTCAAAAAACAAGGCTGCAAAAAATATTTTATTTTTAGTAATAGAGGAAAAAATCTCACAAAAGCTTCTTCACAGCTTTATGTCTAAAGAAAAAATTGAGAAAAATATTGCATTTGTATAGCCTATATATGGACTAAAACTTGTTTAGCCATCCTGTAGAGTATTATTGTATCATTTTAAGTAAAGAATTTGGCACTTAAATAACATATATTAATTTTAAGGTATTTTATAAATACCACCAGAAATTAAAGAACAGACACACCAATTAAATTTATAATCATGCATTAGCAATGTTTTAAATTATTAAAAACGCTTAACACAATTAAAAATGCAGTTCTAACAATTTTCAACTACAGCTCATAATGCATCTGAATATTTTTGTGTATCCGTTAACAGTAAATCTTTGCTATTCATACCCTGTGAGATTATTGAGTATATTATTTTTTCTCAAAAATTATTTAAAAATAAATAATTCAGAATTTCAGATTTTTTTCAAAATATTTAAAATACTACTATTTAAAATACTACTCACTAATTTCTAATTTTTCACCTTGATTCTACCTTATTATAGTTTAACAGTATATTCGAGTATTACTTTATATATCTATATCTATCTATATATATGTATTAAATCTATATTAAGGCCAGTTGTCTGCTCTAGAAACTTGGGCCAGGGTGGATTGCTTCCTTGGGTCTTTCTAAGGGACCCTAGCTAGAACTAGAAATCGAAAATTTTTACGAATCTAATACTTTCTTCTATTGGATATAGAATAAAATAAAGAATATCTTTATGGCTTTAATTTCAAACAAAAACTAAAAGACAGATTGTTTTTCTGTACTCCTTTATATTTTCAAAAAACAAGGCTGCAAAAAATATTTTATTTTTAGTAATAGAAGAAAAAATCTCACAAAAACTTCTTCACAGCTTTATGTCTAAAGAAAAAATTGAGAAAAATATTGCATTTGTATAGCCTATATATGGACTAAAACTTGTAAAAGATAGATTGTTTTGTACTCCTTTATATTTTCAAAAAACAAGGCTGTAAAAAATATTTTATTTTTAGTAATAGAGGAAAAAATCTCACAAAAGCTTCTTCACAGCTTTATGTCTAAAGAAAAAAATGAGAAAAATATTGCATTTGTATAGCCTATATATGGACTAAAACTTGTTTAGCCATCCTGTAGAGTATTATTGTATCATTTGTGTTGTGTTCAATACTTTTAAATTATTTCTGCTCCATGTAAATTATAATACAAATGGATGATGTAGGATAATTTTTGGTGTCATTTTTTTATTTTCATATATTAAATTTCATTGTTTAAATCTTTAAATTATAATTGTAAATTTAAATATCTCACACTACTGTAGAAAGTCTTTATAAAGTCTAAAAAGTTCCACAAAAACACTCTCAGTTCATACATTAAAACATTTCATTTAGTTCTTCTATGAAATGTTTTAATGCATAAACTGAGAATGTTTTTGTGAAACTTTTTAGTCTTTATAAAGACTTTTTACAGTTATAGTGTGAGATATTTAAATAAATAATCTCATATTTCACTCTCTCAAAACCAATTCATTATTTAATTACTCTTCTGATATAACTGCCCTTAATAAACCCTTTAGCAGTTTTTTGTGAAATTTTAAATTACTTCTTCTACATTTATTAACTTTTTCAACATCTTTTTAAATCCTGTTAATTTATTTTCATAAAACTTTCTTTCTTTCTTTCTTTTTAAATCTTACTTACTTTTAAAGAATATTAATGTGTAACAAAAGTAAAATTTAATTAGATATTCATCAGTAACATCTCTTTCTATATTGTTTTCTTTCAATTAAAATTTTTTTCTTATATAAATACAATGACACAACACTTAAACAATAAATATTTATTATTACATTATACTTACAATAATTACATAATTACAATATACAATTACAGTGTCTAAAGGGAACCAATAAAAACCATTCAAAATTCTATCGGTAAAAATAAACGAATTTTTTTTTCTTAATTCATAAAGAAACTAAATTTAAATTTAGTTTAAGAGTTTGCAAATAAATGGACGCATTGAATTTTAAATTAAAATAGCTTACGTTTTTTTAGTGCTGCCATCTACATTCAGTGTCAGCACCAAAAAACGCCTGTAAATTACATAAAATTAAATAGTGGATACATTAAATTTCAATACGTATTAAATCAATTTAAAAAAATTTAGATTGATATTATATAAAGGATAAGAAAATTTAGTCTATTTGTCTATTTCTAATTTCTAAATATTTAGAGAAGAAAATTGAATTTTAAATTAAAATAGCTTACGTTTTTTTAGTGCTGCCATCTACATTCAGTGTCAGCACCAAAAAACGCCTGTAAATTAAATAGTGGATACATTAAATTTCAATACGTATTAAATCAATTTAAAAAAATTTAGATTGATATTATATAAAAAGGATAAGAAAATTTAGTCTATTTGTCTATTTCTAATTTCTAAATATTTAGAGAAGAAAATTTATGAGAGAGATTTTATAATCTCTCTCATAAACTCTATTTGTTTATTTTTAATTTCTAAGTATTTAATATATAACGCGTTCAATTTAGAGTTAAAAGAAGGTGAGTACCTTACTCTTTTTAATTTTCTTAAATTCTTACCCAATTGTTGAAACTTTTTGAATGATTTACGTCCCTTTTTTTTAATTTTCATACATAATTTTTTTACAACGGGTAAATTATATGAACTTACAGTTCTTTTGGCTCTTCTGCATCTGGTAGCTGGTGCAGGATTGTCCTGGGCTTGTCCCAAGGGCTCTGTGGATCCGGAGGGGATGTTGGACAATTCTAGAGGCTCTGTGGATCCGGAGGGGATGTTGGACAATTCTCTGGATACCATAGGCTCTGTGGATCCGGAGGGGATGTTGGACAATTCTCTGGATACCATAGGCTCTGTGGATCCGGAGGGGATGTTGTAGAATTCGTTGGATACCCGAGGCTCTGTGGATCCGGAGGGGATGTTGTAGAATTCGTTGGATACCCGAGGCTCTGTGGATCCGGAGGGGATGTTGGAGAATGAGGTACTTGGAATGGGCTGTGAATTCTGGAAACTTTCCAAAAAGCTAGGCAAAAATGTTTGGGAGAAATAAACTCCCTGATTTCCGCTTGGGACATCTTGAAAGTTATCATATATTGGGGTGACAGGAGGAGTAGACTGTGGCGTGACAGGAGGAGTAGACTGTATCGTTACAAGTTCAGGAATCTTCAAATGACCCTCTATGCCCTCATAAAAAAAGGCAAATCGGCATAGAGGGCAAAGTGCATTAGTATAGGTGTCTGCATGAACCAATAAACTCCGAACACATATCTTGTGGAACTGATGGCCACAGTTAAGCATAAAAGCATGCTCTGGCTCTAAAAGAAGATCTTGACAGATCACACAATTCATTTTGAATGAATTAAATGAAAACTCTCGAGATATATATACTGTTTTGCGTGGCCCCATATTGACCTCGTTAAAAACAGCAACAATAGAATCTGAAAGAAAATCTGAAAGGATATATTTTTACTCGCAGGCATTTCAAAAGATCATTGTGGAAGGTATTTGTGTCATTGTTTAACTACTTCCTGATTAAGTGTCAATGAAACATTCCTCCTTTTGAAAAAAGAGTCCATATGCCTTCTGGCTAGGAGTTGAACTCAGCTGTCCCTCTCTTTAGCAATTTTGCAATATTTTCGGAATTGGTCAAGCTAGGTGAAAAGTTTACGGGTCAAGCTAGGTGAAAAGTTTACAGGTGTATCCATAATATAGATTATGAATAAACTTATAAAAATTCTACGAAAGTCCCGGCGCTTAATTCTTTTTACCGGCGACTGTAAGATAGCTCTGAGGTTGTCGTAAGATAGTGAGCCACTGCATTACGACTTGCGTTTTGTTTACATCTTAAGACAGAGTTTGTGCGTAAGATAGTGCTGAGCGAGGCACCGATAGTGCTGAGCAAGGCATCTATATATTTTATTTAAGGGGCTTTAGTCGTAAGCACTGACGTGTGCTTTTTCCTTGATTATTATTCTATTGAATAATACTCACGATCCAGAAAAGAAACAAGAGTGGTAAATATCCTATCAAGGCTTTATTAAAAGAGGTATTTTAAAGAGACGTTGTAAAATTCATTTTCAAATAGCCATACTTGTGCGTTAATTTTACAGTCTAAAGGATTTTCTCATAAAGGACATCTAAATATGCATGAGCAAACACACACAGGAGAAAAGCAGTCCCTGTGAAAAGAATTTTCAAAAAAGAGAAGACTGAACACACATATACACATCCATACAAAATGGAAAAGCCATACGTATGCGAAGTATGTTCTAAAATATTTTCCCGTAAGGCAAATCTTAATATTCACAGACGCATTCATACAGAGGAAAGGCCATACGTCTGTGAAGTGTGTTCTAAAGGATTTTCCCAAAAGGGGCATCTAAATATTCACCAACGCATCCATACAAACGAAAAGCCATACATGTGTGATTTATGTTCTAAAAGATTTTCTGATAATGGAAAACTAATAAAACATCTACAAATCCATACTGAAGAAAAGCCATACGAGTGCGAAGTATGTTCTAAAAGATTTTCTCAAAATAGAAGTTTAATGAGACATCTACGCATCCATACTGAAGAAAAGCCATACGAGTGCGAAGTATGTTCTAAAAGATTTTCTCAAAATAGAAGTTTAATGAGACATCTACGCATCCATACTGAAGAAAAGCCATACGAGTGCAAAGTATGTTCTAAAAGATTTTCTGTAAGTGAAAATTTAATGAGACATCTACGCATCTATACTGAAGAAAAGCCATACGTGTGCGAAGTATGTTCTAAAGGATTTTCCCGTAAGGCAAATCTTAATATTCACAGACGCATTCATACAGAGGAAAGGCCATACGTCTGTGAAGTGTGTTCTAAAGGATTCTCCCAAAAGGGGCATCTAAATATTCACCAACGCATCCATACAAACGAAAAGCCATACATGTGTGAATTATGTTCTAAAAGATTTTCTGATAATGGAAAACTAATAAAACATCTACTCATCCATACTGAAGAAAAGCCATACGAGTGCGAAGTATGTACTAAAAGATTTTCTCAAAATGGAAGTTTAATGAGACATCTACGCATCCATACTGAAGAAAAGCCATACGAGTGCAAAGTATGTTCTAAAAGATTTTCTGTAAGTGGAAATTTAATGAGACATCTACGCATCCATACTGAAGAAAAGCCATACGTGTGCGAAGTATGTTCTAAAGGATTTTCCCAACACGGAGATCTAAAGAGACATCTTCGCATTCACACAGGAGAGAAGTAATATGTCTGTGAAGTGTGTTCTAAAAGATTTTATCAAAAAGGATTTCTAAAACTTCATCTCCGCACCCATACAAAAGAAAAGCCATACGTGTGTGAAGTGTGTTCTAAAAGATTTTCCCAAAAGGTGCATCTAAATATTCATCTACGCATCCATTCGAAAGAAAAGCCATACGTGTGTGAGGTGTGTTCTAAAAGATTTTCTGAAAATGGAAATTTAATGAGACATCTACGCATCCATCGAAAAGAAAAGCCGTATGTGTAAAGTATGTTCAAAAGGATTCTCCCGAAAGGGAACTCTGAAAACACATATACAGATACATAATAAAGGATAAACCGTAGGGGAAAGTGGGGCACATTGATCCTTTACATTTTAAAAGAATAGTTTTTATACAAATTTTCTGGCAACACTACAACAACAATCTTGATACTACTAACTAGAGCCCCTATAATACAGGCCGACTTATCGTCCTCCATATTTGCCCCCATTTGGAACCGCGCTTCCCGACTGGCGCGCTTATTGCTTTATTGGCGAGTTTGAATGAAGGTTTCTTTTCTCAGAGTTCAGCGCGATATTTAAAGTGAAACACGGCATATATAATAGTTCTTTTCTTAATCCGAGGCTGCACTTAATCGGTAGTGATTTCTGCAGTAGTGAATAACATTTCTTGTTCAATAATATGAGAAATGTTAAATTTTGCTTTGGTTCGTTTAATTGTTAGATATAAAAATAATTTCATTTTCATCAAGATTTTATAACTTAATTTAATTGCAAAATAATTTTTAAAGTTTTTAACAATTTATTTTAAAATTATATATAGATGTTTTTTGTTATTTTGCAAATACTGTATAATCTAATATATATATATATATATATATATATATTTTAACAACACTTTCATTAGTATAGATGCAGAAATAAAGAACGAAAATAAACTAGTATCCTGTGGCTACCACATGAATTTCTTCTATATTTTCCTATACTAATTCACTCAGTAAAAATAATTTATTAAAATTTTTATTTAAAAAAAATTATCTTCCATGATAATGCAGACGATTTTCATATTATAGAAGTAGTATAACACTAAATATCCAGAAGAAAGTCAATTTTATTGTCAATATTACATTAATTTTTTTTTTTTTTTTTTTTTTGTTAAAAATGAAGAAAATTTATAACTTTATTTTAAATTATCGCAGATCGATGGTTCAACCATTCGCTTTAAAGGTATTGGCGAGCTCTTTTGAACGATACCCATAATGAAAAAAAAAAAAAAATTCCACAGATGTTCGCACAAAATTGACTTTCTCTCAACATTTAGTTTTATACATCTCCTCCGAGACTAAAACGCTCAAAGCTGGTAGATGGAAGGTGCCGAGTTCGATCCCAGGTCACGCTCATTGACCTAGCCGTTCGGAGTTTTCCGTGGTTTCCTCCGAAACTCGAGTAAATGCGGACTAGGACCCCTTAGAAAGACCCCCATGGAGGGCATTTCCCCTACAGGTCTAGGACACATGCGGAGACAATCGGCCTTAAATCCTCCAACCTCCGAGACGCAAACCGTCTGCATTCCCCATGGAAAACAATTTTAGCAAATAATTTGCGCTGCGTGAATTTTTTCAGTAAAATATAGAAGAAAGTTTTGTGGTGGCCACGGCATACTAGTTTGTTTTATAATTTAAAATTTAATTATGGTTAATTTAGCCCTCTTCTTCATATATGTATAATAGGTATGCGAGTATGTATGTATGTGTATAAAAAATTTACAAATCAAAATCAGTCTCCTACAGATTTCAGTTTCATATACTATAACTAAATTTTACGAAGAATAATAGCTCTTTTCTAAAGTTTCTGTGGAGTTTTTTTTACTTACTTTTTCTTTATATATATATATATATAAAGATTTCTAGAATAAAAGTCTGTTACCCTCCAATCAAGTAAAAAAAAAAAAAAAAAACTTAGCATTTTGTATAAACTTATCATCAGGGCTGAAGTCTTTCTAGAAATTTTCTATGTTCCCCCGCCTTTTTGTATTTTTCACTATAAAAATTTAAGGATGATAAATTTTGCTTTGCTTTCCTTTAAAAATTCAGTGAATCTTCTCTAAATGTCCATCTCTTTTGAAAGGCCACATTCCTTCAGGGCCAATTTTAACAGATCCAAAATTTCCTTCTATAACTTAATATTAATATCCCTCAAATAAAAGCCCACTTACAACTGTATTCCTTTTTCAAGATCAAGTAATTTTACTTTGCCTTTGACCAAAACTAATTAGTGTTCACCATTTATAAGTGAGAGGTTAAACACTATATATTCAGCTATGCAGTGGCGGATTTATGGGGGAGGGGGGCTAAGGGGCTGGAGCCCCCCCCCCTCCAAAAAAAAAGCACTAACATTCCCAACTGAATGTTGCAATTGTAAATTTTTCATTGATCTGGATTAATATCTTGAAAACTCTTAGCCCCCCCCCCCCAAAAAAAAAAAGTTAAGTTCTGGATGCGCCACTGCAGCTATGTGATCAAAACGTAAATTCCTATAATCCAAATGTAATTTATAGATTTTGTGGCCTGAATAGGATTTTCTAAACAACCTAATTAAAAGGCTACTTCTTTTTAAGGGCTAATATTGTATGGCAGGTGGCTCCCTTACTATGGTGCACGTGAAGGTGTTAAGGTCAATTCACTACACGAGGGTCCTCTCCCTGTAATAACTTTAGGGTGGTTTTATTGTATAAATATATATATATATATATTAAAGTTTGTATATATATATCTATATATAATCTGTCTTCTACAGATTTCAGTTGATTTGCTAATTATATCTTTACAGAAAAATATAGAATAGTGTTCCTAATTAACAAATGACTTTTTTTAAGAATTAATTTGAACATTCACTGATTTTTTTTTTTTTTTTTTTTTAATGTAATTCTTGTCTATAATGTTTAAGTCTCTCAGTATCTTTATTCATGCAAGATTTTAATTTCGTATTACATTTACTGTTATTTTAAATAATTTTTAATGCCAATGTTCACTTAGTCACTCTCACACATTTACTGTAAATTCTAACATGCAAAAGTGTTTCATAATTTATGAATATAATTGATTTTTTTTTTCTTTATTATATTTGTCTTGAGTACATATGAATATATACAGAGCCTGATTAAGACCTGCTGTGGCCCAAGGCCCAGGACGATTTTCGTGCCCCCTCCCCCCCAAAAAATTAAAGCTTATTATTATTATTTTTTTTTTTCAAAAAGTTAAGAAAATGTTAAGAAAATTTCACAAAGTTAAGAAAATGTAACTGATACAAACCTGAGGTTTAGGTTCAGTGGGTTCAGCATTGCATTAGAGCAACAGGAAATTGGTGACGATTTGGTATCTACCCCTAGGTGTGGTCATTAGGCATGCCATACAGTGGCGGATCCAGAACTTAACTTTTTTGGAGGGGGGCTAAGACTTTTCAAAATGATATTCTAGACAAATAAAAATTTTACAATTGCAATTTTCAATTGTGAATGTCAGTGTTTTTTTTTTTTTTTTTTTTTTTTTTTTGGGGGGGGGGGGGCTTCAGCCCCCTAGTCCCCCCCTCCCTTAAATCCGCCACTGATGCCATATACTTTTGATCCTCCTCCTCGGAGATTAGATTTCAACTAAAGATTATTATCATTAGCTAACTTTCAATTAATTTTTTAAAGAAAATCTTTGCCAAAAATAGCATTTAAAAATTTTTAAAGTTATTTTGGTGCCCCTAAATAGAGGTGCCCTAGACGGCCTGAGCGATTATCAGGCCCTGAATATATATAAGTAAATTCTTCATTTTCCCTTTTTAAATGTTTGAACTACAACTATATTCCATATCAATGGAAAGTTTTTTACAATTTCTCTTTATTTTAAACAAATAACATTCAGTCAGTGCCAGACTCACTTTTACTATAAAAACATTGTGCAATATGAAAAATGTTTTATAATTAATAATTAAAAACGTATTTTTTCTTTCTTGTCTTTAAATAACATCACTCATTCTTCGATTTACTCTTCTTTTCACTATAATTTTATTTTACTCTATTATGGATTTGCATTACTCAAATGTAAGTTCTCATAATTAAATTCTTTTATAATTTTATCCAGTAACCTCAGAAAGTATTTCATCCTACTTTACTCCAGGTGAATGATGTTATAATCAAAGTTCTCACAAAGGGAAATTTGAATACCATGTTTTACCTCTATTTATTTTTAGAATTGGCTAATCATTGATATATATTTAAAAAAAAAATTCTTGTATCCAAATTTGTATTTGTGAGAACCCTGGTTATATTAGGTATCTAAAAATAATATTCTATATGTGCTAATAAAATGAAAATAAATCCAGTAATATATACTTTTAATCATTAGTTAAAAAAGAGTAATACTGACTCCCCCCCCCCACACACACACTTAGTTGTGAGTCTATATGCACTCATTGCTTCAAAAGATGCAAATACCAGACAAATAAAAATACATATATTTTATTTATTTCATTTCACAAATTATTTACACTGTTGGAGAAATCTAGATGCTTATAATGTTTAATCAGATGCAACAAAGGCTTGTAAAATAATAATAATAATATATACAGTACCTGGCCAAATTATTAGACCAAAGAAAATATTTAAAGTTTTTTGAAATTGGAAGGTTATTATACCTGACCTGCTTAAAATTATTATTATTTAATTAGTGTTACCTTAAGCTTATTTCAGTATCTTTATTACAGAAACATTTTCAAGCAGGCAACACAAGACAGTTAGTTATTATTCTGTGATACAGTGGCATAGGTGTAAACTTGCATTATAACGTAAAATTTGTTCTGCTTGTTTATTTTGGATTGAAGCGAATATTTTGCTGCAAAAAGTAAGTTTTGCATTGTTATTAATATCGCGTGGGATATTTAAGATATTAATTCATTTATTATCATAAAAAGTTTTTGCTCCTTTGTTTTAGATGGGAAGAAATGCTGACCTTTCACGCTTTGAGTGGGCAATAAAGTACAAAAATTGGACAATAGAAGACTGGAAAAAGGTACATAGCTATTTATTTTGATAAGCGATGTATTGGAATTTATAATGAATATAAATAAATTAAATACAAAGCAATTTTCTTTAATTTTCAGGTTTGCTTCTCTGATGAATCGGTTTTTCATGTTTTAACCGAAAAAACCAAATTTCTTCGGCGGCGTCCAAACAAGAAATACAAGTCAGATTATATTGTTCCCACCACCGAACATCCTCCATCAGTCATGGTGTGGTCTGTCAGATCAGGAAAAGGTACTGGTCCTCTCTATGTGGTCAAAAATACAATGAAACAAGATCAATAGCTGAAAGTCTTACAAACCAGGCTCATGCCACAAATGCAAAAATGGTTTCCTGGAGACGAGGAACCAGTCTTCATGCATGATGGTGCTCCATGCCATAAAGCTGAAAGTGTATCAGAGTATTTAAAGTGAAAAAAAAAAATCTAAGTTCTTGATTGGCCTGTCAACTCGCCTGATATGAATCCTATTGAAAATGGTTGGGAGTTGCTGAAAAAAGAAATGTATAAGAAAAATATAACAAATAAGGTAGAGTTGCTGGAATCTTTAACATACCAGTGGAATCAGAATAAACCATCCAAGCATGCATAGAAAGTATGCCTCGTCGTGTTAAAGCCATTTTAGTTGCCAAAGATGACCATACGAAATATTGATTTTTCTGTTAAATTTTTATTTATCAATTTTTTTCTTTCTTAAATAAGTATTGTATTGTAACATTTTTTTTGTCATTGTATTCCTTAATGTATATGTTTTCAAAATATTAATAAAGAAAATATGTTTTTAATAAAATTTTTTATTAATAAGGTTGTAAACATGAAAAAATGTATAATTTGCCAATGGTCTAATAATTTGGCCAGGTACAGTATAACCACAATTTCATTACTTACTCAGTTTAAAAATTATTAAAATATACATATTCAGATCAGAAGTAAAGCATATTATAAAGTAGTGAAGTACATAGATCCCTTGCAAAATAATTGAAAATACAAATGGCCACAATACAACTGTAGTTTATAAAAAATGAAAGAATGAGAAAGAGAGCGATCCCCTTGAGCGCCTAGGAATCTGCCCCCCCCCCCTTCCCCCAAGTCCAGCGGTGCCCCTTTTCGCTCCGCACAGCAGAGCTGGAGTTAGTTCCTTACGGCAAAAAAAAAAATAAAATAAAATAAAAAAAAAAATACGATGCTCACCACCCTGGTAGCAAAAATCGTGCAGCATGGCAGCGAGTGCTGCAGAATTATCTTGAAGCTTGCAGAATGATCTTGAAGTTTGCAGATTTATTTACCAATTTACAAAAAAAAAAATCATAAGAAAACGAAAAAATGCGACCGGGAAAAAAAATCTCGAGTTTGTTTTCGCTGCGATCATTCACTACGCGTGCTACGCTGAAGAACCAAAGAATATTGAATAGAAAAATTCCTCCCGCGTTTTCTCTTCGCGATCTGCCTCTCCCACCTGCAATCGAAGTGGAATGATCCTCTTCGTAGGGAGAGAGCTTGGGAAAGAAGCGCTAGTCACGCTCAATCGTTTGGTCATTTTTCGATTCCTTATGTTCATAGTGCATGTGCTTCATTTTTTTTTTTTTTTTTTGGTTAATCGTTGATGCGTTAGCACGTGTTATAGATTGAAGTATAATATTTTCTGTGTAATATTTTTTTTTATCATGTCATCTAATGAAAAAGTTATTTGTTGTTTATGTGAAACAACAGTAATTAAAAAAAAATCTAAAACCGCATTACATTCGACGTCATCCAAATGAAGACTTAAAATGGAAATCAGCAACATCGAATGATGTTAGAAATTTTTTTCCCGGTAATCCGCAGCAAGAAAAGAGGAAAGACTGTGAAATAGATGAAATCGAAGGCATTTCACAAACTGCAGACGTTGAAAACAAGCGTCCCCGATTGCATTGCTTTTGTGTTTAAGTTACTTTTTTTTTGCTTTCAGGTATTACAGTTCTTTTAACTTGCATTAACTGCTGTTTCAATATTAAGCTGCGTAAACATTTATTTATTGTCTGCATGTATTAAAGGCATCTGTCATATATTTTAAAATGCAAATTTTGCTTTAAAAAGAAAGTAATTTATCATGAAAGTAAAGCTTGGATCGCGTTGTACAGTCGCAGAAAAATTTTGGCTTCTGAAACTGGTGCTGCAGAATGATAAAAAAAATTCTGCTACTGGGCTCACCACAAAGTTTTCCTGGGTTGTCTTCAAAACAATTTTATGACGTTGTCTTCGAAACATGGATTCAGGAACAATTTTCATAGATTCAAATAAACAGATACAGGTGCAGGAACAAGTAGTATAAGGATGCAAAACAATCTGTAAAAAATTATTTTCTGAGGTTTTCTTCAAAACATGGATGCAGGAACAAACAATCTGTACAATTTTCGTAGATGCAAATAAACAGATACAGGTGCAGGAACAAGTAATATAAGGATGCAAAACAATCTGTACAAAATAATTTCCTGAGGTTTTCTTCAAAACATGAATGCAGGAACAAATAATCTGTACAATTTTCATAGATTCAAACAAAGAGATACAGGTGCTAGAACAAGTAATATAAGGATGCAAAACAATCTGTACAAAATAATTTCCTGAGGTTTTCTTCAAAACATGAATGCAGGAACAAATAATCTGTACAATTTTCATAGATTCAAACAAAGAGATACAGGTGCAGGAACAAGTAATATAAGGATGCAAAACAATCTGTACAAAATAATTTCCTGATGTTTTCTTCAAAACATGGATGCAGGAACAAACAATCAGTGCAATTTTCTTAGATTCAAACAAAGAGATACAGGAGCAGGAACAAGTAATATAAGGATTCCAAACAATCCGTATAATATTATTTCCTGAGGTTTTCTTCAAAACATGGATGCAGGAACAAATAATCTGTACAATTTTCATAGATTCAAATAAACAGATACAGGTGCAGGAACAAGTAATATAAGGATGCAAAACAATCTGTACAAGATAAATTTCTGAGGTTTTCTTCAAAACATGGATGCTGGAACAAATAATCTGTACAATTTTCATCGATTCAAATAAACAGATACAGGCGCAGAAACAAGTAATATAAGGATGCAAAACAATCTGTACAAAATTATTTCCTGAGGTTTTCTTCAAAACATGGATGCAGGAACAAATAATCTTTACAATTTTCATAGATTGAAAAAAATAGATACAGGTGCAGGAACAAGTAGTATAGGGATGCAAAACAATCTGTACAAAATTATTTTCTGAGGTTTTCTTCAAAACATGGATGCAGGAACAAATAATCTGTACAATTTTCATAGATTAAAAAAAAAAAAAAAAAAAAAAAAAAAGATACAGGTGCAGGAACAAGTAATATAAGGATGCAAAACAATCTGTACAAAATTATTTTCTGAGGTTTTCTTCAAAACATGGATGCAGGAACAAACAATCAGTACAATTTTCGTAGATTCAAACAAAGAGATACAGGAGCAGGAACAAGTAATATAAGGATGCAAAACAATCCGTATAAAATATTTTCCTGAGGTTTTCTTCAAAACATGGATGCAGGAACAAATAATCTGTACAATTTTCATAGATAAAAAAAAAAAAAAAAAAAAAAAAAAAAAAGATACAGGTGCAGGAACAAGTAGTATAAGAATGCAAAACAATCTGTACAAAATAATTTCCTGAGGTTTTCTTCAAAACATGGATGCTGGAACAAAAAAACTGTACAATTTTCATCGATTCAAATAAACAGATACAGGCGCAGAAACAAGTAATATAAGGATGCAAAACAATCTGTACAAAATTATTTCCTGAGGTTTTCTTCAAAACATGGATGCAGGAACAAATAATCTTTACAATTTTCATAGATTGAAAAAAATAGATACAGGTGCAGGAACAAGTAGTATAGGGATGCAAAACAATCTGTACAAAATTATTTTCTGAGGTTTTCTTCAAAACATGGATGCAGGAACAAATAATCTGTACAATTTTCGTAGATTCAAATAATCAGATACAGGTGCAGGAACAAGTAGTATAAGAATGCAAAACAATCTGTACAAAATAATTTCCTGAGGTTTTCTTCAAAACATGGATGCAGGAAGAAACAATCAGTACAATTTTCATAGATTCAAAAAAATAGATACAGGTTCAGGAACAAGTAGTGTAAGGATGCAAAACAATCTGTACAAAATTATTTTCTGAGGTTTTCTTCAAAACATGGATGCTGGAATAAATAATCTTTACAATTTTCGTAGATTCAAATAAACAGATACAGGTGCAGAAACAAGTAATATAAGGATGCAAAACAATCTGTACAAAATTATTTCCGGAGGTTTTCTTCAAAACATGGATGCTGGAACAAATAATTAGTACAATTTTCATAGATTGAAATAAACAGATACAGGTGCAGGAACAAGTAATATAAAAATGCAAAACAATCTGTACAAAATAATTTCCTGAGGTTTTCTTCAAAACATGGATGAAGGAACAAATAATCTGTACAATTTTCGTAGATTCAAATAATCAGATACAGGTGCAGGAACAAGTAGTATAAAAATGCAAAACAATCAGTACAAAATAATTTCCTGAGGTTTTCTTCAAAACATGGATGCAGGAACAAATAATCTGTACAATTTTCATAGATTCAAATAAACAGATACAGGTGCAGGAACAAGTAATATAAAAATGCAAAACAATCTGTACAAAATAATTTCCTGAGGTTTTCTTCAAAACATGGATGCAGGAACAAATAATCTGTACAATTTTCATAGATTCAAATAAACAGATATAGGTGCAGGAACAAGTAATATAAAAATGCAAAACAATCAGTACAAAATAATTTCCTGAGGTTTTCTTCATAACATGGATGCAGGAACAAATAATCTGTACAATTTTCATAGATTCAAAAAAAAAAAAAAAAAAAAAAAAGATACAGGTGCAGGAACAAGTAGTATAAGAATGCAAAACAATATGTACAAAATTATTTCCTGAGGTTTTCTTTAAAACATGGATGCAGGAACAAACAATCTGTACAATTTTCGTAGATTCAAATAAACAGATACAGGTGCAGGAACAAGTAATATGAAAATGCAAAACAATCTGTACAAAATAATTTCCTGAGGTTTTCTTCAAAACATGGATGCAGGAACAAATAATCTGTACAATATTCATAGATTCAAATAAATAGATACAGGTGCAGGAACAAGTAATATAAACACGCAAAACAATCTGTACAAAATAAATTTCTGAGGAAAATATGTTTCACAGTAAGTCAATTTTAAACAATGTAAAACATGATTGGAGAATACAGAAGATCTGAGACAAAAAAAAAAAAAAAAAAAATTATCTGAACAACAAATTTACATTCAATTACAGATTGTGTCGACAAAAAAAAAAAAAAAAAAAAAAATACAGAATGCAGCATATTTGACACAAGTCGATTTTAAATAACGTATTACATGGCTGAAGAATACAGGATGCAAGTATAGATTTATCACATACACATGTTCTTTGACAAAAAATAAAATTTTACAGATAATTACAAAATGTGTTGATTTCACAACAGGATACCGCAGATTCAAGACAAAAAATTATGTGTGACATTAAGTCGATTTTTAAAAACGTAAAACATGATTGGAGAATATTGGAGATCTGAGACAAGAAAATAAAAAGTTAATACAGAATACAGCGTATTTGATGCAAGTCGATTTTAGGCAAAATATTACATGGCTGAAAAGTACAGGATACAAGTACAGATTTATCACATACATATGATGCTTGACAAAAAATGAAGTTTTAAAGAGAATTTTAAATTGGTTTGATTTCAAACAAATTAATACATTGGTAAGTAATACAGTATGCAGAATATTGGAGATTAAAAAAAAAATATGCTTGACAAAAAATAAAGAGTACATACAACTACAAATCGAGAAACCTCTACAAACAGGAATGATTCTAACCACACTTAATGTATTAAATATAGCAGACAGGATGCAGACAGAAATTCAAAGCATATAAATTATGCTTACCAAAACAAAATTTTACATCTAACTACAAATTGAGAATATAGAATTGAGAATTTTAAATTGGGTTGATTTCAAACAAAGTAATAAAACATGCAACAAATTCGACTCAAGTCGATTTTAAACAAAATATAACATGACTGAAGAATACAGGATGGAAGTACATATTTATTACATACACATGATCTTTGACAAAAAATAAAATTTTATAGATAATTACAAAATGGGCAGATTTAACAAATTAATACATGGCTGAGTACAGGATACAGAAGATTCAAAACAAAAAAAAAAGAAGATGATGTTTGACAGTAAGTCGATTTTTAACAGCGTAAAACATGATTGAAGAATACAGGAGATCTGAGACAAAAAAGATGGTGCTCAGCAACAACAACACACACAAAAAAAAAAAAAAAAAAAAAAAAATTACAAATTAAGTGGATTTAAAATAAGTAATACATAGCTAAATAAATCAACATGCAGGAGTTTAAGACCAATTAATATATATACAGAATTTACTTTGTTTTTTTATGGGTGGATGCAGACCCAAAACAAGTTTCACGAGCCCGTTTATTTACAGTACAATTTTTCAAGCTTTTGCATCGTATTACTAAATAATGATTAATAATTAATTTTTTTATGTTACAGCAATCTGGTAGTATAATATTTTGACAATTATCTTCAATTGTTTGAATAAAATTTTCATTAATAGCAGATTCATGTAACAATAATGTCTCTTTGTATTCTTGGAATGCCCTTTCTGTTTCACGACATATTCTGTAGAATCCAGAATCAGGTTTCTTTAACCCTCCCAAATCACAATATTCAGTGAGAAAGGTCCTGTGCTGAGGCACATCAGGCTCTGTAGGATCTTTTGAATTTCTTGCAGCATCCAAACAAGAATGGCATAAACTCTTCCTCTGCAGTACTGAGTTCAATGTAGAACCAGCAATGTAATATATATCATTTTCTTCTACAGCAGTCGCTAATGCACTTTGACTAGTACTGGGCTCATCTGTATCATTTGATACAGGCAAAGCAACAAGAGTATTATCTTGTGCTGCAGAAGAAATTGATTTATTCATTGCAGCCACATCCAGCAGATGGAAATCGCTGTCACTTGCATAATTTGTCCTTTGTATATCAGAAATGAATTGCGAAAGACAAATTAACCTCAATGCCATTTTAGCTTGCAGAGCAGTGGGTTTTGCAGAGGATTTTCTTCTTATTTGGCCAAATACATTTTCTAAAGCATCCTGAGTTAGCCGACCGGGAAGGAAGAAAGAGAAACCTTCAGAAAATAATTCTCTTGCTAAATTTATTATACTAAGAGTGGAGAGAATCATTCCAGTTTGTAAGGGTTTCCATCCTTTGCCAAGTTGTGTTTCTTGGATAATACCAACAAAATTATTCAAAAATTTGAATTTTTCTTCCATCTTTTTTTTGGATATGCCACATTTAACATGTCTTGCACTCATCATCTCAAACCACTGTGCAATGAGGCGGATCCACCAGGCTGTAGCTAGTGCATTTTGATCAATTTGCTTCAGCCTCACTGCTTTTTCTAATGCTGCAGCAGTTTTAACTGAAAACAGCTGAACAGCTGTTGCAACATTCATCGTTGTGAAATGGGTTGGAAAGAGATGCGACTTGTTGAGATGGTGCAAAGAACGTAAGGCTGAATCAGATTCTAGTTCTGAAATCCATAGTTGTTTCAGATATGAAGATGATACTATTCTTGTTGGCAAATCCTGTTCAACAGATACACTTTCTGGCAAAATTATTGGCCGAGACAGGAAAGCACTTCTCATGTTTTTTAGCAAATGAGGTACATCAGCAATTGTATGTATTTTATCATTGCCTATTACATAAGAAGTGTTCCTCTCACTTCTTGTCACAGAAACACCTAGAGCTGACCACATGGCTTTATTGCAGGATCCCATGTCTGAAGTAGAAGCTCTAACTTTCAACCCAATATTTTTAGCAGCATTTATTGTTTCTGTTACAAATTTCTGCATAGCAGGACCATCAGTTGAAGGACCAGACAATGCATGGCCAACAATTTGCTTCCATGTTGATTTGACACCTCTGAGCATGACCACCATGTAATGGTTTGCAACAGCAGGTTTTCCAATTGTTGTATTGCCAACAAAAGATTTAGTAGAAACATCAAAATCCTGCACATTTGATATTTCCATTTCATCTACGAGCAAACAACAATTACGGTCAGCTTCATCCATATTCTCAACTTTGGTCTTTCGAATATTATATTTAAAACACCAAAGTCGAGTTTTACATCCTGTATTCGCCTGTTTATTGTGCTATAGCTAGGCAAAGGGTATCCTGTTTCTCGAAGATAATTAAAGCCATGCTTACCAAGAGCGAATCTTATCTTCAGAGCTTTAATTATTGCTTCATTGCTCCAATGAGCAATGCTCTGCCGATCTACGAAAAGTGACGCAACTTGTTCTTTGGATAAAAATAAAGATAGCACCCTATCTTTTTCTTTTATCGCATCATCTTTTTGTCTTATGATATTTCTAAGACTGTCATTCTCTTTTTCTAATTCTTCAATTCTCTTTCTCAAAGCATCAGTAGATTCTTCGAAGTTTTCCTATAAAATAAGAAAATAAATTAATTATAATTTCAGAATGTGCATAAATTATTTTTCAAATTCTAAAATAAGTAAAATGGTATAGTAGGAATAATTTTTCTAAATTTAAATTTGAGTTTGAGTAGTTTACATAATTATCACAATCTATTGTGATTAGTTTATTCATCCTTTTTTCCTCAGGTCTGTTAAAACGCAGAATGTGAAAATGAAATCTAATAACAATTATCCAAGACGGCTCATTGGTAGAGCACTAGCACATACAGTCATAAGCTCGAATCTTAACTCAGGATTTTATTGCTTTGAAGGAAAATATTTAATTTTTGACTCCAAAATTATTATAATTTCTTCTAGAATTACAAGTATATCTTATACACTAAACCTCAAAATTTCTTCAATAAGATTTCTTTTTAAATTTAATCTATTACTATTATTATTATACACTAATAAAAATCACTGTTTGTTCTTTCGTAGAACAACATTTATTTGTTTGAAATATCAATAGATCCCTACTTTAGAAAAATCTCTTGACAACTCATAAAACTTTACAGTAAAATTATTACAAAACTTACTTTAAAAGAATTATACAAATTAATATTAACAGTAACACATTTTATTATTTAATAATGATATAAAACATCTGAAGTTAACTTTTCATAAAAGTAAACATGTTCAGTTATGTGAGAATCTGAACTTTCTGTGGCACTAAATATAGAACTATCTGCAACGCTTTTATAGACAAGACACTAATCAGGATTTACATGAATATTTTATAAACCAAATTGAATTAAAAAGGCCTTTTCCCATACTGACATATAGTGAGGGTACTTAAAATAAAAATGAAATTCAAATATTTCTTAAGGATTTTCAAGGCCTATGGGAACCCCATTAAAATGCACTTAAAAGGTACCTTTTATAGACCATAAGTCATAAACCGTAACGTATTTAAATTCATTTAATATATACATTCATAAACTATTAGTGCCATTGCTATGCATACCATTTTGAGCAGAAAACACACTATTGGGACTTTCAACAGCATACCTGTTTCCAGGGTTGAGTTGAGTTGGGTTCTGGGGATTAAGGCTGATTGACTGCACTAGGATCCTAGGCCTGAGGAAATGTGTCCTCAGCAGGGGTTTTCAAAAGGGAACTAGTCTGTATTTATGCAAGTTTCGGAGAAATCCATGGAAAACTCTGTACAGCTAGACTGCCGAGCACAACATGGGATTAAACCCAGCATCTCACTCTCACATCTACCAGCTTTGAGCTCAGAACCGCTCGGCTGTTGATGGGCTTATCTGTTTCCATAACGTTAAGATTATGAACGAAAATCAAAATGTGGACAATCAAGTTGAAGTTATTAACAATTTTTAACAAAACTAAATTTCACAAAGATTCTGGGGAATTCACAAAAATACTAACATATAATATTATGTAAAATCCAGGCCATGCCAGGACCAACCATATATATATAAAAAAAAGAATGTAATAAGCTTAAATCAGGCCTATGCCGACTATTCTTTTCGGTTGTTTACAAATACAACAAGATTTATAATTCATATTTACAATTTAGTAATTTTAAAATAAGAGCTCACAAATGTGCTAAAACATTGTATTTAATTTAGTGTATGTGCATGAATAAATAAAACTTTTTATTTGCAGCCTTAAACTCTATTACATAAAAGCACTGTAATTCTTTAAAGAATATAATTAAAAGGATAAAAAAAAAATTAACTTTTAATATGTATAATAAATTTGAAAATGTATTATGTACATTTAACAATTTTGTGTAGAACTTAAAATTCAGAATTATTGTGGAAAACAGGTAAAAACACTAAACATTTATATAACATAATACATTTAAAAAAAGAAAAAATGGAAGTTAAAACAAACCTTTTCTGAATTACTCAGATGTGACTCAAGTAGTGAACCAGGCTTTGGACAACCAATACCTTTCACTCTTTTGCTACCAATCATTGGAGGGGGATTTGGAATTTTGAAAATTGTGGGTACAGCATCCTGTTTCAATTTTTTCCAGCCATCCTGTCTATTTAGCTCAAACTGGGACTCTTCGAAATGTTCCTGAAAATATTCAAAAGAAGTACTTTAATAACTGTATATTGATAATTTTTTAATAATATTTTCATTACACCTATTTTTACCCCTTACCCAACTGCTTTATGATTCAGTGGGCCTCAAAACATGCAAATATAGCAAAAACTCAATTCTGAAGATTTAACAAAAACACAATTTCTTAGCCATTATAAAAATGAAAGATAATAAAAAATTATAACCTGCCTGATAGTAAGATACCATTCTCCCCCCCCCACACACACACACATTTTTCAGATTATTGTATATAAATAATATGTATATATATATGTGTGTGTATGTATCTATTTATATATATATTTACACACATACACAGATAGATATATACCTAAACATTAGAAAAAAACACACTTAAAGATGCAAAAAAGACTTCTGAATAATATTTAACTTAGTGTTTTAAATATTCAATACATATTTCTGATCAGGGTTGTTCGGGTTTTTCCACAGTGGAAAAAACCTGGTTAAAACCATCCCCGTTTTGTCCACTATTAATTTTTTGCGAGTACTAAATAAAAAATTATCTTTATTCTTTCCCTATATATAAAACAATTCTTTATCAATATGTGTATGTGCAGCCTGCAGTGCTTGTGAAATACAGTCAACTAGTCACCATTGGTGACCAATATTTTTTAACTAGCAATGTTTTCAATTTTAACCCCTTGAACTGAAATGACGAGTCCAACTCGTCATGAATTTCCCGACACTAATTGTGTTCTTATATGTGTATATAACAATACACATTCATATGTAATGTATGAAACAAATATTATTTTAATAATAAGAAATTATTTGAGCAACAAAACCGTAAGTTTCTATATCAATTCCTCCTCTTAAAACTAAGAAAATTAAATTGTCTGCATGAGCAGTGCTGATTGGAAATAAATTGCAGCTCAAGGGGTTAAGAAAACTTTTTTTTTAATATATATTTTGGTGAAAGAATTGGGCTTCAATTCTACTTTCAATGCAGGCTAACTTTCCCAGTTTTGATTCCTGCTTTTCTCAACACTTTTTGAGATACTGTGTTGAATTAGGAAATTTGCACATCTCTGTGCATGTTTCACAACTCGGTATTAAATTATTGGACTGTTTTAGGGAGTTGGTTTACACTGCTCATTGTCTGCATATGCTATGGACCTGGTGGTGAATCGTTGTACCTGTGTAATGATGTATCAATGTCGATGGTGTATTGGTTTAATGAAAATAATAAAACCAGTTTCATTTTGTTAAATTTAAATAGGTATTTCCTGATGTAAAAAAAAGAAATAATTCAAGCCTAATAAATAATTGGTTTTTATATATAGAATCGTAATTTCTATATTCAAGTAAATTTTGAAACTGAAAAGGGGGGGGGGGGGGAGAAAGGAAGAAAACAGTGGAGAATATTTTTTACGCTCTACCAGAATTTTTTTTGTTGGCGACCATTTTTTTTTTTTTTTTTTTTTTTTTTTTTTACAAATTCCTGAACCCTGTGTATGTGAATATAATCAATTTAAATATTTAAAAATAGACATGAAAAGTTAACGATATTTAATAAATAAATATATCTATTTTTCTAAGGGTGGATACGATGCAAAAGTGATAGTTTATAGTTTCAATTTTAATTCCCTTCTTTTCCCCCCCACTGCTTTCAACTACATTGTCATCTTCTCTTCATAGTCATAAATACCTTTTAAAGCATGATGAAATGAATGGTTCACATATATTTCATGGAATTTTTTACTTTCTAAAAATACATAGGTAAGGAAAGTATTGTAATTATGACAAAAATTTGACTTTGTCATGTTGGTGTATCTACATGTTTTGAGGTACCATGAGTTCATTTTTGCTATTTTACGATAATGTATGTATACATGAGTAGAGTGAACACAATATTGTATAAATGCTTTGTTCAAATGAAATAAAAATTGGTACATATGTTACAGGCAATTTTAGCACAAACTGTATACATCTTGGGGAATCTAGCACAGTTTTTTTTTTTTTTTTTTTTTTTTTTTTTTTAAACCCAGGATGCAAAGACAAATTCTTTATCATTATAGCCTATGCGCTCAAATAATTTAAAGCGTGATAGCATCTGAATTCCTTATTCAATTCAGTTGAAAATTTATATACATGTTATTGGTCACTGTCGAATGAATTGTGTAAATTTATTTTGGTGAATCTAGCATTTATAGTTTTTTACAGGGAAATAATGAAAAATTCTGAAATTATTTAAAATGTGATGGTGTCTGAATGCCTCATTTGATTGAGCTTTAAATTTATATACAAGTTATAAGTATGTGTCACACAAACTGTATACATTTTGGTGAATCTAACACTATTAGTTCTTTTACAGAGATACTGGATACATTCCGTTCCATTAAACAGTATACTATTTGGTAGCAAATAATCAAACACATATTATACTTTTCTCGTTTGTTTATTTAATGACTTCTCTTACTTTATTTTATTTAAACAACAGTGAATTACTTAATGTTCAGAAATTTGACTGGAGTCACTCAACATTTTTATTATGTCTCTTCAAAGTTTCTGTTTATTTATCAAATTGATTATAAATATATATATATACATACATATATGTCACATTTATATTATTAAGGACATTACTTTTGTGAAAAATTAATAACTTTTCTATGTGGAAATAAAATTTAATTTTGTATATTTTTCATCTGAAATTTCTACTACCAAGTAATTTTTTTTTTTTTTTTTTTTTTTTTTTTTTTACAAAATTAAAATAAGAATATAAAATTACCAAATGATTAGGTATGTAAATTTGATTTTTTAAATTCTTGGATAAAAAAAAAAAAAAAAAAATGACATGTTGGTATTGCACAAAAAATGTTATATAAAAATGAAAGCTTCGCTTTGAAAGGACTTGGACATAAATTAATAAAAACATTCTACCTACATTTATGAGATTTTTTTTTTTTTTTTAAGTTAGTATAGAAATGTTAAATAAGATATTTCCATATTAAGTACAAAATAACAAAGAAATAACTTAAATTATTTTTAAGATTATAATCGTCTATGTATTAATCAATCACAACGTTTCTGAAAAACTTTAATATTGAAAATAGTCTCTTTCGAGGGGGAGGGGGATTAAGTTATTCTTCATTTTTAATTGTCAACATTATGCATGAAATATTTTTCTGGCTAAACAGCCGTGTCTATTTGTTTTGTTTTTAAAGATTTAGATATAGCATTAAATAACTTTTTTTTAAATCTTAATATTCAGTATGATAATAATATAACAGTGCACCACAACAGATTTACTTTGTTGCATCTATAAACTGTACATAACTAATGTAATTAGCATTTTCTTCATGATTTTTTGTTGTTGTTGTTGTTTGTTTATCGAGATTAAAATGAAATTACACTTTTCATTAATCAAATTATTAATTTTTAATAAATTATTTTTATTGCTAAAATTGTAATTTAAAGTTAAAATTGCAATTCATTGTTTTAATAGAATAATTTTATGCATTGAACATGTACAGTTTAGTGGATTTTATTTTGTCCAGTTTTGTGCGGTTTTTTCCACTTTTATCCAGCGTCCTGGACTTGACAAAAAAGTGGACAAAATAACAACCCTGTTTCTGATGTACAAAAAATAAAGCTGTAGATATTTAAAAAAAGGAAAAATAATAATAATTATCATCCTGGGTTGTGATCCCCCCTCCATATATTTTAATAGTAATTACATTTTAGACAATAAAATAGAATACAAACATTTCAGTTAAGAATTATTAATAAAATTAAATAAATAATGCATTAATAAATATACTATTAAAATGTAAAAATTCATCTTTGAAATTAAGTTTTGTTTTATTATTTATGTGAAATAGTAAAAAGTTTTCAAAATTATTTTACATGGAATTAATATGTACTAATCATCCTGGTTTGTGACCCCCCCCCCCTTCCCTACATTTTAATAATAATTACATTTTAGACAATAAAACATAGTACAAACATTCCAATTAAGAATTTTTAATGAAATTAAATAAATAATGCATTAATAAATATTCACTATTAAAATGTATAAATTCATCTTTGGAATTAAGTTTTGTGTCATTATTTATGTGAAATAGTAAAAAGTTTACAAAATTATTTCACATGGAATTAATATGTATTAATCATCCTGGGTTGTGACCCCCCCCCCTTCCATATATTTTAATAATAATTACATTTTAGAGAACAAAACAGAATACAAACATTTCAATTAAGAATTTTTAATGAAATTAAATAAATAATGCATTAATAAATATTCACTAATAAAATGTATAAATTCATCTTTGGAATTAACTTTTGTGTCATTATTTATGTGAAATAGTAAAAAGTTTACAAAATTATTTCACATGGAATTAATATATATTAATCATCCTGGGTTGTGACCCCCCCCCTTCCCTATATTTTAATAATAATTACATTTTAGACAATAAAATAGAATACAAACATTTCAGTTAAGAATTATTAATAAATTAAATAAATAATGCATTAATAAATATACTATTAAAATGTAAAAATTCATATTTGGAATTAAGTTTTGTATTATTATTTATGTGAAATAGTAAAAAGTTTACAAAATTATTTCACATGGAATTAATATGTATTAATCATCCTGGGTTGTGACCCCCCCCCCCCTTCCCTATATTTTAATAATAATTACATTTTAAACATTAAAATAGAATACAAACATTTGAGTTAAGAATTATTAATAAAATTAAATAAATAATGCATTAATAAATATACTATTAAAATGTAAAAATTCATCTTTGAAATTAAGTTTTGTATTATTATTTATGTGAAATAGTAAAAAATTTTCAAAATTATTTCACATGGAATTAATATGAACTAATCATCCTGGTTTGTGACCCCCCCCCCCCTTCCCTACATTTTAATAATAATTACATTTTAGACAATAAAACATAGTACAAACATTCCAATTAAGAATTTTTAATGAAATTAAATAAATAATGCATTAATAAATGTTCACTATTAAAATGTATAAATTCATCTTTGGAATTAAGTTTTGTATTATTATTTATGTGAAATAGTAAAAAGTTTACAAAATTATTTCACATGGAATTAATCTGTATTAATAGATACCATGTGTGTAATTTGTTTAACACATTTTTGTAGACAGAGGACAGTTACATTGGTGGAACTGGCGAAAACTGAGGCCCCTTTACAAAATTCCACATGATAAAAAGGTCCCTTTCACAAAAATCTAATTCATAAAAAAGGCCCTTTCACAAAAATCAAATCCATTAAAAGGTCCCTATCACAAAAATCAAATCCATCAAAAAGGGCCCCTTCACAAAATTAAAATCTATTAAAATATGCCCCTTTAAAGGTTTTGTGTTATAAATATGATCCTTTAATAAAATATTTCCATGTTTTTATCATTACTTTTAATTAATACTTATATTTTGTTCAACGAAACTGTATTAACTTGACATTAAACATTATATAGAACAATTTCAAATGGAATGCTTTACACGATATATTTTTTATAAAATATTTTATTTTCCTCAAAAACGGACTTCAAAAATTAAAGCCTGGATTGAATATTGCATTAAAATGTTAAATGTAATTAATATTGTATTATAAATAAAAAGAGTTTATTAACCAATATTCATAAATAGATAAAATTAAATGCAGTAAAATATGATTAAATATGCAAAATTACGTACAGTTTTACAATAATAATTCCCTTACGATCAAAAATTAAAACAATTTAAAATTTATTTGGACATAATTATGAAAACAAAACTTTTTATTTGGCGAAATTGGGCATGTCGCCAATGTTTACAAATTCAGAATAACATATTAAGCTCCTGGTTAATTTTTTACGGCATTAAAACAGTCAAATATTAAAAAAAGACAGTATATATTATCATATTTTCACATAAACAGAAGATATTTATAACAAATAAATTAATTAGATAAAATATAACTTACACTGCATAGTTGAGCTCCAGGTCCCGGAATCCAGTTGTCTCGACGACAATTAATAGTCCAAATTTTTCTTCGGTTCGGATCCGTAGGGAATTTGAACATACGATAATTTTTTCTTGAATGATTTTTGCAATTCACAGCAGAACAACCACCCATATTTATAACTTTATACACAGAAAATTAATAAATATCCTCTGACAGCAAAATGGTAACGAAGGCTCTAAATGCTAGCAGACGAAAATGAAAGACATATGCTTCCGCGGAAGTATATAGTTCGAAAGTTTAAAAAAAACTATTGATAACCAAAATTTGTTTTCTCTTAAATTCGAAACTGGATTTCTTTGCTTACATTTTATGATTGAAAATATTTTATTCATATGTTTGAAAATTACCATTTAAAAAGCATACAATTTGGCGAACTTTTAAACGAAGTGCGTAAAACGGCTTAGGGTTACTTTTCTCTCCCACGCTCCCCACTTGAAGGGATTGGGGGAGAAGATGTCGGACGAGTCTGCTCGTATTATAGGTGCCTTACTACTAACGAGATATATAAGGAAAGGGTACGTGACGTCACTCGCAGTCAAGTTATGGGTAAAGTGGCATAACATTGGCATTTCCTCCAATACAGGCTGATCTTTTGCCACTCGCGAGTGGCAAAAATTGATTAACGGAGCGTTTGTTTGTAAACATGCCCTTTCCTTATAAAGTAGAGTGATAAATGGTAACCCTTGAGAAGGTCCAAGATGAGTCATGTGACATGCTCTCCTTGCACCTACGTGTTCGGTGGTTGCCTTGGTAACAGCTTATTTTCAGTAAATTTCTATGGCAACGGTTTGGAGATTGTTCTTCGCATAACTCGTAACCGCCAATGCTTTTGTTTACTTACGTAGTTTAATATTCTTCTGTTCTAAATAATTTTGATTTTGATTTTACTTCTTTTTTATTTCGTGTAGTTGAACTTTAACCGACAAAATGCTTAAAAATAGTTGAAAAATTATTATTTGTTGTTAAATTTAGATCTTTAAAAGTTTAAATTTTCTTTTATAAACACTTTTAAACTTTGTTGGGGAACGATGAAAAAAAAAGGTATTTTATTATTTATTAAAATGTGAAATATGTGTAAAATTATTTTAAAAGCAATTTATTTCGGTTATAGAACTGTCATGTTACCTAATAATAATGATAATTTCTCGAACTGATATTTTAAATGCCAAAATAGCGATAAAGGGCCAAACACAGCAACCTATTGGAGCATTTCACGTGATTTATCTTGAACCACGGAAAGCTAATCCTTCATCCATTGAATCAGCACTCTAATTTATATATCTCGTTGGATACTATAGACATTGTGTTTGCACAGAAGTTTAAACATAAATTCAGATTTGTTAAATTAGGTAAGCTTTAGCAAATTTTTTTATATATATTGTTAACCATGTAGCTCTAAAAGTTTTAAAGGTAATTGAAATATTTTTTCATTTATGTGATCATAGTTAATATAGCTTTAGTATGAGCTAAAATATTTGTCATGACTGCCAGCCTTTTTTTCTTAACCCGTTAGTAGTCGCTAGTCGGTCGATTTGCCGCCCATCTTTTAGTGTTGCCAGATTTTTTTATTCAATATCCACCAAAAACTTTTAGAAGTAGCATTTGATATACATAAAACGCGAATAAAATCGAAGAAACGTCAGTCACATGACTTCTTAAAATTATTGGTGACAGTTAAATAAAAAGTGTACAAATTTTAATAGGTGGCGCTGTCTATAGCGACTACTAACGGGTTAAAATAGATTTATTTCATAAGTGGCGTTATGGGGTACGTTGATCCTATGGGAAATGTGGAAAATTGAGCCTTGGCTTAGATTGGGCAGAAGGATTTATGAAACATCATTCTACTTTATTATCGCTTCGCATTCCACAAGCAACAAGTTTGTTAAAAGCAATCTTTTGGAGTTTGTTAAGAGGAACAAGCTTTAAACGTGTTAACGTAAATGAATTCTTTGATAAACTGCACTTAATTATGGAAAGAAATAATTTCTCAGCAGGTGATATACACAACGTAGATGAAACGGGTGTAACAACCGTGCAGAAACCATCAAAAATCATTGCTGTGAAAGGGAAAAAGCAGGTTGGTCGCATGACATCAGCATAACGGGGAACTCTTTTCACAATGTGTGCATGTATAAATGCTTTGGGAAACAGCATTCCTCCACTTTTTATATTTCCGAGGGTGCATTTCAAATATTATATGATAAAAAGGGGTCCAGAAGACTGTATTGGTGCTGTAAATCCCAGTGGATGGATGACAACCGATAATTTTATTCGATGGATGAACCATTTCATGAAATACTCTAGAAGTTCCATAGATCACCCAGTGCTTCTTATTCTAGATAATCATGACTGCCACATCTCTATTGAAGTTTTGGCCTCGCGAAGGCAAATGTCATGACAATGCTCACATTCCCACCCCACCCCATTGCAGCCACAAATTGCAGCCTCTTGACAGGAGTGTTTACAGGCCATTTAAGACACGTTACAGCAGTATTTGTGATTCATGGATGACCAACAATCCTGGGAAGCCAATGACATTCCATCTTTTGTGACAGACAGACCTTTTCCCGAACCCAAAATGACAAATGCATTTATTGCTCTTAGCTGCAATGAAACTTGCCATCATAGGCGTAGCCAGCATTTGGCCTAGGGGGGTGCAAAAAATTTCAGGCTCAAAGTTCCAGGTAAATTATATTTTTAAGGGATAATGGAGTAATAGTTGTTATTAGTGATGGTGATCATAGTGGTCTGTGTAAAAATTTGTGCATGACAGAATGTTTTACTAAAAATACTCATTATTGACTCCTGACGTTAAAAAAAAAAAAAAAATGTGTACTATATCTTTGCAGCCTTTGTTTGTCTGTATGTGGCACTGTGGCTTCGAAACTAATAAACAAATTTCAATCAGTGTTGTGCAAACTCATGAAAAAATGAGCTAGTTCAAACTCAAGTTCATCGTGTAGAAAACGAGTTAATTCGCGCTCAAACTCATGTCTGAAAAAAAAACTAATCCGCTCAACTCAAGTTCATTTTTAAAAAGAAGCGAAACTTATAAAAAAAAACTAATTTTTGCGTAAATATATATATATTATTTATTTATTTATTTTCTAAACAGATTTTTCAGTAAGTGAACACTTTCATAGATAATTTACTCTTTACTTCTTTCTACATTCAATAGAAGAAAGTAAAAACTTTCGACTTGCAGTTTTCGATGGATTTACACGTTTTGAGAGTTTCAGAATATGATTTGACCATTTTTAGAAAATATCTGTGTGTGTATGATAAAAATTTTGTGGTGGAACACAAAACACAGGAACTACTACATAGAATAGCATATAGATTTATAAGTAGATGCACCTTGACCAAAATTAGGACCTATCAACTTTTGGTGCATATCGCTCAACAGGGGGGCAGCGCTACACAATGATTTCCACAATTTCAGGGAAGGCCACATCTCAGGAACTACTGCTCAAAATTGCATATAAATTTATATGTAATTGCACCTCGATATATAATAGTGTTTATCAATATTTGGCGCCAATAGCTTAACAGGCTATGCAGTGATTTTCGCATTTTCAAATAAGGCTATATCTCAGGAACTACGGCACAGAATTACAGATAAATAATTATGTAGATTCACCTTAATATAAATTAGTGCTTATAAACTTTTGTCGCCAACCGAGCAGTGTCGCTGCTATAGAGTGATTTCCATAATTTAGGGAAAGACTATATGTCAGGTTTTATTGCGTATAATTAAACAAATGCTGATATATGAGAAGGCCATTATGAAATATGCTGATTCAATTTGGATTCAGCCAATAGGTGGCGCTGCTACACTGCAAAGTTTCCTAAGAACGAGAAGGCTATATCTCAACTTCTATGGCTTAAAACTGTACAAAACTTGAATGTGAGATAACCATTATGAAAACGCATTTTTTAAGAGTTTAACTGTAGAGAATAAAACTGTCTGTCTTCGGGTATTTAAAATTAATTTTCTACAAGATGAAAAGTGTGAAAGATTTTCTGCAAGTCTGCATCCATCATAGTAGATAATTTTAATAAGTAATAGTTAAAAAAAATTATTTGCACCGAGTGAATTTGTATAAGAAAATGTAGAAGAAAGTCTTGTGGTGGCCACAACATACTAGTTTTTAATTACCATGAAGGTTATTCTTAATTTAATTTGTTAAATTAACTTAATTGTAGTAAAAATTTATTTATTAATTTTATAAATTATGATACATTAATAATAACTATTTAAGCTCTAAACAAAAGTACATTTGCAACGTCAGTTCATTCAGAAACATTCCAACTTCTGTTTTTATTTATAAACAGGCTGTTTCGTTTCTGTCGTTTCAAGACACTTAAATATGATTATGAAATTTGTCTGATTTCAGATTCAGATTTAATAATGATAATAATAATTAGGATGATTAACAGTTACAAACAAAACAATATATATCATACTGCTTGCTTGCTACTGCTTACATTTTACAAATACCTTTGGTGTATTAACGTATTTTATGATTATGATAATTTGACCGTCATTAAGTATAGCTATACTTAATGATGTATGGCCAAAACTGAATCACATATAATATATTCGATTTTATTTCCATATTAATTTGAATAAATTTGGTTTATGTTTATAAATAATTATAAAATATTAATTTATTTTCACCTAATAATATAAAAATCTTCAATTTAACTTTCTCTTTCTTATCATACGGTCTTGTAGAGATTTGGGGGAAAGTTGTGCACCCAACAATCCAGTTTAACCTGCTTCACCGTCTTAAGCCGTAGTGGCCTCTGTTCCTTCTTATTGTTATTTCTTTTTTAATTGTTTCGATTTTCCCTGCTTCACATAGTTTTCAGTTCTTATATCAAATGCATCGATTCCTTTCTTATACATATATCTAGAATATTTATAAAATATAGAATAGAGTTTTATTCTCTCTCTCTCTCTCTGTATATATATATATTGATGAGTATCTTACTTCTCATTTTAAGTTTTTTTATCCAATTATTTCTGTGGTTAATTATTTGTTTTCTCTGTCATTAAGTTTAATGGTCCTTTTTTATTATCATTCATGTCGGCGTAAGTATTTTAAGTTATTATTGTATCTTATTGGTTCTTAATCTAACTCGCAACATTTTGTGTCAGTCTTTCCTCTACGTTAAATTCAGTTCTATATTTTTGTGTGTTGTTATCGTTTTAGTTCAATTAATTGCTAAATTTTAAGATTAAATTTTATTACGTTATCTATCATTTATATATATATATATATATACTAGCAGGCTTTGCCCGCTTCGCTGGACATTAAACTTAAATGAGTTGTCAAAATCCCATATTTTTATTAATAACCTAAGTTCTCGCTGTGATTGGTAGAGGTTTAACCGCTCGCAACGTGAGGAGTTTGGGTCCCCACTGTCTTCGACACAACTTATCCACTTCTTACTCCCCCACCCTCAGCGGGTGAGCTCGAAGTTTTGCAAAATCCCACTAATATGCATAATGCGTACACTTAATCAATATCCACACACGAAAATTCGCCATTCTAAGATAATTCAAAGCGAATTCAAACGGAAAAACATGTTTTTACACATGTTTATTGCCCTCCGACTCCGAGAAGGTGTGTGTGTGTGCGCGGGTGGGGGGGGGGGGGGGATTTCGAATTTCGTGAAATCCAGTTACAATAAGTGCCGGATGCATACAAACAATTTACGCACCAAATTTCGTCACCACAGAAGTCCTTAATAGAAAATATTATAAATAAATAAATACAAAAAGCACAGCTTTAGTATGGGAACCCTTTGGTGACTTTAAATATTTTAAGCCATTTTTGCGATGAACTGAATTGGCTATCTCAATTGTGCAATTAAAGATCTTGGCGAGAAACGTCCGAGCTACTTCGGTGCCGAATTTCAAATTTTGCCAAAGGGATCCAATACTAAAGCTGTTCCATATCGAATCTGGGTTGAAAACGGAAAAAGGGTAAAATAAATTAGAAATATTAGACCTGTATTTATAAATTTGATACCGAATGAAAGGGGCGATTTTGCTGAATCCAGGGGTTCAAACAGTTTTTCGATGCGACAATTAGATTTTTAAAAAATAACTAAAGTATGAAATTTAAGTGGCAACGGAAAAAGGAAAAAATAAATTAGAAATATCAGACCTATCATTACAGATTCAGTACCAAATGAAAGAGGGGATTTTTCTGAATAATGGGGTGTAAACAGTTTTTCGATACGACAATTAGATTTTTTAAAATTAACTAAAGTATGAAACTTAGATGGCAACACTTCATTTCAATCTTTTCATAACTTGTAGTGCGAATCACGTGAATAAAAAAGTCTTTGACTTAAAAATTTACTTTCATATTTTATTTTTCCATTCAAAGCGTTTTAGTGAAAAAATATTTATGGCGCATGCGCAGGCGTTTTTTACCCACAATTTAAACACTAATCATAATTTTGAAAATTTCTATAGATATAATTTTAAGTAGGGTGAAGACCTAAGTTTCTGCCAAGCGACGTTGAATTCCGTCCAGCCGTTCTCGAGTGATGCCCGGACAAACGTGTTTTAGTCTTTTACCCCCTAGGGGGGGAACGGGGGGAATTTCTGAAAAGTTGATAGATGTAATTTTAAGTTGGGTGAAGACCTAAATTCCTGCCAAGCGCGGTTGAATTCCGTCCAGCCGTTCTCAAGTGATGCCCGGACAAAAAAAGCGACATTCGGACACGATGACACACACACACACACACACACAGGCAAAATTTTCTGAAGTCATTTTCGGCTTTCATGGTGTGTGAAACGTGAAGATATCGCAAAATTTTTCGATTCCGACAAATTTACAGACAAAACTCTGATTTTATTAATATAGATATATGTATGTATATAAAATAAAAAATAAAATTGAAAATATTTTTATATATATAATTGAATTTTGGTTAAATTTTCTATATGTAGCAGTAATAATCATTGATCTAATGTAAGATTTAATAATAATAATATTAATCACAATATATATATATATATATATATATATATATATATATATATATATATATATATATATATTTTAATATTAAAAAAAAAAAAAAAGTTGCACTTCGGGAGTGCCGACAGAAGTGAAAACGTGAACAATTACGTGTGTATTTCTTGAATCGTCAGGAAATATTTTATTGTGTAGGAAATACTTTTAAATGAAGTGTTTTTTTATTCATTAATATAAACTACTACTACAAAAATTATATTACAATTTTATTTAATGCGCTAACTGCAATAGAGACAGTGTCCGGAGATGAGAGAAGTCGTGTAGAGCCGCACCAGATAGTAAAAACGTGAGAAAAATGGCGGCTTTGGCCTTTCTCACGGTTTTGTGAGGTCTAACTGGAATAGAGACAGTGTCCGGAAATGAGAGAAGTCGTGTAGAGCCGCACCAGATTGTAAAAACGTGAGAGAAATGGCGGCTTTGGCCTTTATCACGGTTCTATGAAGTCTAACAGCAACGTTTCCGGCTGCAATCTTTAAGAGACTGTGGCCGGAGATGAGAGAAGTCGTGTAAAGCCGCACCAGATTGTAAAAACGTGAGAAAAATGGCGGCTTTGGCCTTTCTCACGGTTTTGTGAGGTCTAACTGGAATAGAGACAGTGTCCGAAAATGAGAGAAGTCGTGTAGAGCCGCACCAGATTGTAAAAACGTGAGAGAAATGGCGGCTTTGGCCTTTATCACGGTTTTGTGAGGTCTAACTGCAACGTTTCCGGCTGCAATCTATAAGAGACAGTGTCCGGAAATGAGAGAAGTCGTGTAGAGCCGCACCAGATTTTGAAAACGTGAGAAAAATGGCGGCTTTGGTCTTTCTCATGGTTCTGTGAAGTCTAACTGCAACGTTTCCGGCTGCAATCTTTAAGAGACTGTGTCCGGAGATGACAGAAGTCGTGTAGAGCCGCACCAGATTTTAAAACAATATACAGTATATAATTACTAATACTTCACATTAGCAAGTTAATTGTATGATACATTATTTGTATCATACAAGGATGGAAAGCGTTTCGATGTCGCGAATTCAATGATTTTTGTTCACCCAAAAGTTTTCACTTCAAATGGAAAGCGTCAGCTGACGATGACGGGAGTTCAAAGATTTTTCTTCACCCAAAAGTGCTCAACGCGCCTAAAGAAGTTTTCACTTCAAAAATAATAATAATAACATGTAACATTTTAATTTTAAAACATTGTGTTATATCTCATTAAAAATATAGAAGAACAAAATATATTTAAAACATTTTCTAGAAGGTTTAAAATTTAATCATGCATTTATTAAATAATAAAGCAATTACAAATAATTTAGCTTTACCAAAGTGTAATTCAAATATTTTTATACGAATACTTACATTTAAATCGAGTATTAAATAAAAAACCCTGAGAGAAATTATGTATTACGAATATGTTATACTTTGCGCTTTTTAATGAAAGAAGACCTACGCTTTTAAAGTCAGTTAACTGACTGAGAAACATAAAAATTCCTGTTTTATTTATTTTATTTATTTATTATTATTATTATTTTGTGTATATATATATATATATAATATATATAGGTAGCTTAATGTACAATTCAAATATTCAAAAAAGTCATATTAAAAAATTACAATAAATATAATAATAAATAAAGTGTAATGGTAATTAAATAGCAAAATGAGGAATGTTTGAAAGTTTTCAAATCGTTTATGGATTTTTTTTTTTTTTTTTTTTTTTTTTCCTTTTAAAAAGTCATTTTCACTTGATCAATATAAATTGCATAATTCTAAAACTATGTCAGAAATATATTTTCATTTTAATGTTTTAAAAAATTGATATAGAAATCAAATATCAAGTTTAATGCTTACCTTCCTTATCTGTTACAGATTTTGTAGGATTCTCTGTCGATATTTTTTCAGTATTTTTATTCTTATACTTTGGCTTCGGAAAAAAAAAGGTCTAATTTTGGATATTTTTCTGTTGTATTTCTTGCATCACACATTTTCTCTTTTCTGAACCATTCATCGTAATATCCAAAACAAAGTACTTCCACATTTGGAAGAGAGGTGATTGAGATAAAACTCTTCAGACTCTTCTCCACTTTTTCTTTTCTTTCTTTCTTTTTTTTTTTTTTTTCTTTTGAAAATACAAAAAATTATTTCGGACAATATACTCTCCTATACATGTGTGGGGTGGGTGCCGTATGATAGCCGGCTGTAAATTTTAGTCATTAATACAAGATAACAACTTTTCCCCAATCTTTTTTTCTTCCCTCTTGTTCTATTAGAATGATAAGAGTATTTTTTACTTCTTTAACTTCAAAAGGCGGCGAATGCGGTCGCCACTACTGTAGGACCCATGTATGTCTCCTGGACCTTTTGAAGGTCTCAGATAAGAATTATACAAGGTTCAACCAATAAAGATGAGATAGCGCCTTATTTTCTGATTTTAAGAGTTTACTCAGTAGGGGACTTGCAGGAGTATCCTTTCAAGAAGAAAGAGTCGCAATAACATTCTTTTAAAAAATGGGTGGGATAGGAAATGGAATTAAGATGTGTCAGCTCAAGAAGAAAGGAAGTAGCAAAAAATAATTATTGGACAATTCTTAGATTTTACAGGGAGTTCTGAATTAGGAGATATTTTCTCATGATCTCAACTTTTGCTAAGCAAAAAATATAAGTGGAAGTAGAGTTTTAAAACAATGAAAAATATCAAACAGGAAAATTCCCAAATCTATATTTTTAAGAAAGAGGTATTTGCCTTCATATTCGCAGTTATTAATTCTGTACTTTCATTTATTTTATTCCTTATAATTTAAAATGTGCAAAATCGGCGCGATTGTCCCTGTTACATCTTATTTATTTTCTTTGCAACCACTTTCTAAATTAATAAAAACTGTCCCACAAAGCAAAGAAAGCGGAATTTTTAATACAGTATACAGTCGGCTGCAAAATTATTCGAGCACTAGCCAATAATTCCTATGTTTGAAAAGTACACTTAAGACTGTTTTGCTAAGTAAATCCTTGTCGAATCATGTACTTAGACTGATTAAGAACATGACTCGACAAGGATTTATTTAACAAAGCTGTATTAAGTGTACTTTTTTTCGGCAAGGATTATTGCTAGTGCTCGAATAATTTTGCAGCCGACTGTATCTATCTGCATTTTGTCTTGCTTATAGACGATAATTACTAATTATAGCACATTTTCTATATAATGCATTATTTTATACAAAAATTAAACAAGTTATAAAAAAAAAAGTTTTAAATATCTGCATAAATGCTTTTAGATTGTGAATTGTGATTATTTATAGATGAAAAAGATTTTTCAATATACAGTCGGCAGCAAAATTATTCGAGCGCTAGCAATAATTCCTATATAAGTAGTGTAAAAAGGACAGTTCTGCTGCACGGTGGTGGGACGGTGGGATGATGTGGGTCAGGGTGGAGGGCGCCTCCACCCTAGACCCACCGTCCCACCACCGTGCAGCAGAACGTGTCCTTTTTACACTACTTAGTCATCATCTTGGACGAGGGGGTGTTGCCACCGGAAGAATAGAAACTGTGTGTTGCCACCGGAAGAATAGAAACTTTGGGTATCATCTTGGATGAGGTTTGGTGGTGCCATCTATAGGGAATTTTGAGGAGTTAGATTTATTTTCCTAAATTTCGGGACTTAGTATTTTTTTCACAATTTCGGGGACTTCAAAATTTTTTCGAAGTGAGATGACGTCACGATCTTTTGGGACTTAGCCTGAAAAGAGATACAGTTTATGAAATAAGAGTTAGAAAAATGTATAGAAAAAAGTTAGAAAGAGAATGCAAAATTTAAGAAATGAGAGTTAGAATGAATAAAGTTAGAAAAAAGAGAAGTGAGAGAAAGAGAGAGTTCACCTTGAGCGCCTGGGAGACTGCCCTCCCGAGGCCCTGCGGTGCCCCTTTTCGCTCCGTAGAGCAAGGCGGGAGTTAGTTCCTTTAAAAAAAAAATAAAAATAAAAAAAAATAAAAAATGTCAACCTGAAGAGCTCATTACATAGTTTTCTGAGGTTGTCTTCAAAGCATGGGTTCAGACAATTTTCATAGATGCGAAACAATCTGTACAATCTTCATGGATGCAGAAACAATTTAAAAATATATACAAGGTGCAGAAACAATTGATATATACAGGGTGCGAAACAATTTAAAATATATACAGGGTGCAGGAACAATCTTCATAGGTGCGAAACAATTGATATATACAGGGTGCAGGAACAATCTTCATAGGTGCGAAACAATTTAAAATATATACAGGGTGCAGGAACAATCTTCATAGGTGCGAAACAATTGATATATACAGGGTGCGAAACAATTGATATATACAGGATGCAGGAACAATCTTCATAGGTGCGAAACAATTTAAAATATATACAGGGTGCAGGAACAATCTTCATAGGTGCGAAACAATTGATATATACAGGGTGCAGGAACAATCTTCATAGGTGCGAAACAATTGATATATACAGGGTGCAGGAACAATCTTCATAGGTTCGAAACAATTTAAAATATATACAGGGTGCAGGAACAATCTTCATAGGTGCGAAACAATTGATATATACAGGGTGCAGGAACAATCTTCATAGGTGCGAAACAATTTAAAATATATACAGGGTGCAGGAACAATCTTCATAGGTGCGAAACAATTGATATATACAGAGTGCAGGAACAATCTTCATAGGTGCGAAACAATTGATATATACAGGGTGCAGGAACAATCTTCATAGGTGCGAAACAATTTAAAATATATACAGGATGCAGGAACAATCTTCATAGGTGCGAAACAATTGATATATACAGGGTGCAGGAACAATCTTCATGGATGCAGAAACAATTTAAAAATATATACAAGGTGCAGGAACAATATATACAAAAATTTTCACTATGGATGCTGCGGTATTCTGTAATGGCCATAAGCCAGACTGGTGATTCCATCATCTAGCAGATACCTCTTGTCATCAAAAGGAGATAAACACTTTTTGTTTTGATTAACTGTATAGAGTTGATGACGTTCTTGTAGGATTCTGGTTTGTTGCTCATACGTGGCTATCTCCTTTTGCAGGCATTCTTGATAGTCTTGAACACTTAATTTTTTCCTTACGATGCATGTTGATATGCCTTTTGCTGTCTTCTTTTCACCACCAGCTGACTGTATGGCATACATTTTTGGCTTTAATCCAATGAATTTGTAGGCAGCTTGACTGTGGAGTTCGTCTTTAAACTTTCCAAGGACCTTTTTGTTAGTTGTAGAATATAGAGGGTGATTTTCTGGATACTCTGAGAAGTCAAAATGGTGCTGATCTTCCTTCATATCTTGATACATGTCTGCTGTCTGGATACAGTACGTCAAGGAGTCTGTATCCGTGAACAACAAAGTTGCACGACTTTCATACTTTTTCATAACGAAATTGTAGTGAAAGTCGTACATGAGCAACTTTGCTAATTCAAGGATACAGAAACCCACGTATATTGGCCTATTCATCAGGATGGTGGGTTTTGTTCTCTCCACAGCTACGAGGTTATTGCAAAATTCTTTAAAAGTTGTGAAATTCGGTGATGCAACTAATTTTTGGGCTCTGACTTCATTGTTACACAGTTCTATGTTACGACGTTTTCTTAAATTTTCGATGGTCTTTCCATAGACGCTATTGTTCAACAGTTTAAAGAAATCTTTCTCAAAGCTGTTCTTTGCAGATTTTCGTTTATCTGTGTTGAAGTCGACATACTTTTTAAGCCAGGGTGCTTGGTGAAATTTCAAAACCTTGTTCACTTTTAATAGCTTCATTCCGAGTTTTAGGTATAACTGTAGATTTCTGTAATGTACAACATACTCTGATTTATTGTGAAGGTTTGGAATGAGTTTGGGTGTTCCTGAATACTTTTGGTTCTGCAACAAGGACTTGGCATAGGTGGAGAGCATTTCTTCTGTCACAGTCATTCTTTCAGGTGCAAGTGGGTAGCTATTGTGGAGGTCATGCAGATGAGATGGATACTCCAAATTCACTTCAAAAATGAACCCTTCTGCTGCATCTTCGGGTATGTTCATGATGAAATCTTCAGTAATGTGAGAGGGATCCATCCATTGAAACTTGCCATAAGGCATGTACTGGGACATAGCCCAACCGTAAAGGTTGTTCGCATCCCAGTACATGATATAACTAGAAGGCTTACTTGAGTCGTAGTGAGGAGTGTGCGGGTTGTTTGCAACAGCGAAACGGTGTGAAATCTGCGACACACCCCCGCGCACCCCTTTTTCAATAAACAGCAGCATGTTGATATCCGTGAGCAGCTCTAGCTTAACATCAGTCATCTTCAGACAGGCTTGCCAGGACAGTCCAGGAGAGGTGTATAAATGAGCAGCATCGATGTTATAATAGTGTAAGCAAAGACTTCTAAAATTTTGGAACACATCGACAAGGAGTAAAACATCTGTCTTCACATACAGGTCATGATACTCGCCGAGGTTTCTTATCTGGAAGACTTCCCATATGTTTTTTGCATGTTGATAATCAGATTCTTCGACGGCTTCGTTCGTGAGAGAGTTGAAAAACGCTGATGGAGGCGGCAACACTGTTTCTTGGAATTTATCAAATCCAGTAATGTAGTCATAGGGGTATACTCCTTTTCTGGTGAGGAGACTTAGATCGGTACTTGAATTAAAGTGGCCTTTTAGAATGTTAAACTGACTAATATCCAAATTCTTCACCAACTTTTCTAACGAAGCAGGCAAAAATTGGAAGGAGTCAAGAAAGACGAGTTGTACAGGACTGTCAGGTTTCTTCAAAGTGAATGATATATATTTTTCTAACGTTGTTGCGATAACTTGTATTTGATGGTCTTGAAAATGGCCTAATTCTGTCATAATATGGTGGGCATCATAATTCTTCAAGTTGTGGAAAACCACGGGAATCTTCTTTGGCTGCTTAAAATTAAGGTTGCATCTAGCATGGGCGGCACCTCTAAAAACTCCAGTTTCGTGATTGTGATCCCGAACTTTAATGCATCCAGGTAACAGGGGTTGAAGACATATGCTGCACCTTGTAGCATTTTGGAACGCCTCCTCTTCTTGGGTAGAGAGCTTCATAGGCTTAATTTCTCGTAGTTTGTCTTCAAGGATATCTTTTTCCATGATGATATTTTCTAGAAAATGCTTGACTGCATTCTCTCCTCGATAGCTAAAGATGGGCTTGACGGCTTTGCCATCAGACCCTACGATTACATAAGCGTAACCGCAGGGTGTATGGCGGGCTGTATGTTGCAGGTAGGAGTTTGATGAGGAAGGAGCAGCTGATGCAATAGGTTCTAACAAACTTTCAAAGTCTGCGTAGATGATATAGCTGATAGGGTGTTGAAGATGGGTTCCCGTGAACTCTAGTATATTTTTCTCCTTGCTGGGCATCTCAATGGCTTGAGCAGTGTGTTTTTTGCAGTTTGTTTCATGCTCTTTTAACAAAAGTTCTGTCGAAAAACCATGCAGGCACCTATAACAATAATACTGTTTTCCGTCATGTTTTGTTCGACCACCCATCAATCTGGAAAAGTCCCGGATTAGACAATAGTGGTGAGCACCTTCCTCGTTCGCAAGGAGTAATAAGTTGATAGCTTTAACATCTTCTACTTCGGAAATTCTTAGAATGGTCACTTTAGAGTTTTCGTAGCCGAAGACGTTGATTCTAAGATTGTTCAGTTTTTCTATGAGACCTATTTTTGAG
>CAWVNO010001288.1:137757-165984 GCA_963930645.1 Salticus scenicus
GTTAAATTAATCCTTGTCGAATCATGTTATTAGTGTCTAAGAACATGATTTGACTGTCTAGGCCATGGTGCTTTTTACAGTTCATTTGTTTACTTTTGAGTGGCACCAGAGGTTTTTTTGTTTTTTGGTTTTGTGTTCGAATGTAAAAATTGTCCGATGCTAAAAGTTTGAATTCTGTGATGTTTTTCCCTTTTGAATAAACCTTTTTTTCTGAGTTTGCATTTACAGTCCTTTGATATGCGGATAGCATAATAGGTATTCTTTATCAAAAAAGGAATAACGTAAAATTTTTGGTACCCTCGGCGGGACTGTAAATGCAGTTAATTGTGAATATGGCTAATTTAGAAAATTTTAAAAAAGCTAAAAAAACTGAAAGAGCCGCTTTCTCGAAAGCATATAATAAAGTTGAAGAATTGATAGCCTCACAAGATGTTGACCTTGCAGAACTGGAATCAGAATTGAGTGTTTTTAAATCCGCGATTGTAATGAAATGCTCGCTCTCTGGTGGACTAAGGTGAAATTACAATAAACATGCTTTAATAGGGCAGTTGCAAACAGCTGATAACAGCATAGCAACGCGGACAGCGTGCCCTCCATCACTGGTTGCTATGCGCGGTTGCCATGGTGCTGTGAGCTGTTTTCAACTGCCATTTGCTTACTGTTCAAAAAATGGCGTCTATTTCTTTTCACGTGGAGTTGATAGCCCTCCATCTACGTCACTATGACGTCATATGAAACTGCTCTATTCGGCTTTCATTAAGCCGCCATTGCATGCCGATGTTTAGTTTCACATATATTTATTGAATAAAAATGAATAAATCCGGTAAAAAAGATAACACATACTGTTGTGTGCTCCAGTGTAACTCCAAAGGACCAAGAAATCCAGAATTAAGCTTCCATTTATTTCCAAATGACAAATTTAAAATTTCAGTTTCTTCGGCTAATGGAAGTAAAGAATTAATCAGATGATTTGAAGCTAATATTTGTTCAACTTCAGTTAAAAATCTACTTCCGATCGAACTTTGAATAAACTGAATTATTTTTTTCTAAAAGCAATCAATTTTCCATGATGTAATGGCGGAGAAATTATTGTACGAATATTAAGTAGAATAACAAAAAGAACAATAATAAATACAGTGGCTATAATATTTACTAACAACAAAAACTGAAAAAGCGCCATCTATCGATCATTACAAACGCGGATCGAAAGTTTATCGCCTGGAAGTAACAACGCATGCAAGAGTATTCTTGAAGTTCTCTCTGAAAAAGAATTTGACTCAGAGTTCGAAATAATTGAAGATTATCGTGATAAAGCAATAAGAATTGAAACAAAAGTAAGAACAATAATTGATAGCCATTAAACTGTAAGTACTGCTTTTAGTCCAATTCAGAGTGAATCTGTTATTGTTAATTCTGTAGAAAATATTAATGAGAAAAGAAGGTTTAAATTACCAAGGTTAGAATTACGACGGTTTGATGGTAATGTTAAAGAATGACTTTATTTTTGGAGCCAATTTGAAAAAATTCATAACGATTCTACTATAGTTAATTCTGATAAATTTCAGTATCTATTACAAGCTACTGTTGAAGGATCCCGAGCTAGAGAGGTTATTGAAAGTTTTCCGCCAACTGGCGATAATTATATAAAAGCAATTGATTCATAGAATAATAATAAAGGAAGAAGGAGCACGCCAATACTCTTAATGCTTACAAACCCCTTCTAAGGGAAATGCCAGCGAAAGGTGTTAAGATTCGTTCATGATTTGAATCATTAGTATGTTAAAAGAAAATGTGTTAATTTAGAGTTTGTGTTTTTGGCAACGATGAAGCGAACGATTTGTAGTTGTTGATATCGCTAGTATGCGTGTAGCATGGAGATCAAAGTATGTACAATATTAAAGTAATATTATTTAATTTAAACCTATACTTATGTCAGTTTTACTTCTATCCAGTAAATATATAAAAAAGTATTAGGTTATGGGAACAATATCGTTTCCCTGCGCTATGCATTAAGTCTCATCACGAAGTCACGTTTCAGCGCATTAAGCCTAACATAAGCCTAACCACGCCTTGCTTCCAGTAACAAATATGGATACAACTAAAGTACAAATAAAGCCTCTAGCTGGAGAAAGTGATTGGCAAGTATGGAAATATAGAATTAAGTTCATTTTAAATAGCCATACAGGTGCGTTAGAAGTAGTTCAAGGAACTTTAGTTAAGCCAAATGCCCCTACGGAAACGGAAGGCGCTGCTCAAGCTAAATATGAGAAGGATTTAAAGGACTATCAAAAAGCAAATAACAATACTATGATTGTCTTAACAAATTCGATGAACGAAGAAACCCTTCAAAAGGTAATGCGTTTTGAAACTGCTCGAGAAATTTGGATAGAGTTACATAAGTTGTACGAAGCATCCTCAGAAAATCAACTATATAATATCTGTATGCAGTTTTTCCAATTCAAATGGAATGATAGTGAAGATATTGCAGCTCATCTCTCCAAGTTAAAAAATTTATGGAATGAGTTAAACTCTGGATTACAGAATAAAAATGAAGTTGCATTACCAGAGTTACTGCTAAACTGCAAGATATTAGATATATTACCAAGTGAGTTCCTGTCATTTAGGTCCAGTTGGTTGCTCTTAGGCGAAGATAAAAGAACAACAGATGAATTGACAACACAATTATGTTCTTATGAAAGAGAATTTAGAAACCGTGAGAAAGATATTTCAAATGAACAAGAAGCTCTCCTTGTAAAAGATAGAAAAAGTAAATACAATGTTTACAAGAAGAAATCAAATATTTGTAATTATTGTCACCAAAAAGGCCACTGGGTCAAATCATGTTCTAAGTGGATTGCTGATGGGAGGCTACCCAAACCTTCTGATTTTAGAAAAGCAGGAACTTCTTGTACAGGAACTACCTTAGCTCTGATGTCAGTTGATAAAGAGGTATGTGCTTCAGAGATTCTTTCAGATGGTTGGTACATAGATAATGGAGCTTCCAGACACATCACTATGGATGACAAGTATTTTATAAATTTTGAAAAGTTTGTGTCTCCTCATTTAATTGCAGCAGCCAATGGAAAAGTTCTTCCAGCTCTAGGCAAAGGTACGCTTCAGATCATCACTGTAGTTAATGGCAAGAAGCAGTTCAAAGAATTAAAAGATGTGTGGTATGTACCTGAAATAAGCAAGAATTTATTCTCTGTATTGGCCACTCATGATAGATACTTAAATAGTCGTTTCGAGTCGACTGCAACAGAATGTTGGCTAAAGATTGATGAAGTTTGTGTTTTGCATGGAACACGAAGTAAAGGAAGAGGACTTTTCAAAGCTAATATGAAAGTTGTTAATCCAAAAGAATTTATTGAAGTAAATTTAGCCTCTTCAGACGAGTCACTGTTACAACTCTACCACGAACGTTGGGGTCATCAAGATAAGCGACATGTGAAATCTCTCTTAAGCAATGAATTAAATATCAAGGTTAATGTCCAAGACACATTATGTGAAGCATGCATATATGTGAAAGCTCATAGATTAAGTTTTGGTTCCAGAGTTAATTGCTCTTCTCCTGGAGGACTAATTTCTGCAGATGTGTGCGGCCCCTTTAACAAGTCTTTTAGAAAATTTCAATACTTTGTTGTTTTCAAAGACCAGTTTACAAAGTTTCGCTGTGTTTACTTCCTCAAACAAAAGTCTGATGTTGCTAATGCCCTTAAAGAATTTTTAGCTTATGCTGAAAATTTTGGTCATAAAGTTAAAGAAATCATCAGTGATAATGGGGGAGAGTTTGACAACAATGAAATAAAAACTATTTTGAAGAAAATGGGAATTGTTTCAAGATTCACAGCACCATATACTCCAGAGCAGAATGGTGGAAGTGAGAGAGAGAACCGTACACTTGTTGAAATGGCCAGAACACTGAAAAATTCTAATCCAGACTTAGAAATTCCTCCAGGATTATGGGCTGAACTCATCAATACCTCAGCATATTTACTAAATAGAACTGGAAAGTCATCCATTAAGAATGTGAGTCCTTATGAATTGTGGACAGGAAAGAAGCCAAGAATTAATCACTTGAGGATTATTGGATCAGTATGTTATGCCCACATACCTAAACAAAAAAGAAGGAAGATGGATAACAAGGCAACTAAGGCTTATTTGATGGGATATGATGGAGATGAAAGGTATCGTCTTTGGGTTCCAGAAAGAAACACTATCATGTTTTCAAGAGATGTCAAATTTAACGAGAAGTTGTTAAATTGTGAAAAGGTTGTCCAGTTTCCTATTACAGATGAAAATAGGACTTCTGAGTCTGAAAATCAGGGAAAGTCAGAAGATAATCTAAGTGAAGAAAATGAGACAGAAGAAGAAAACATTGATATCGACTCAAACAAACAAATAGAATCCAGAAAGTTAAGAGACAGAGAAAGTCTAAGAAAGCCAAAACATTATGAAGATTATATAACGATGGCTGAAGTTTTCATTTCTAATTTCGAAGAACCCACAACTTTTGAAGAAGCAATTGAATCCAAAGAAAGTAAATATTGGAAAGATGCGATGGACTTAGAGATGTCGTCGTTGATCAATAATGAAACATGGACCCTAGAAGAACTACCAAAGAATCACAAAGCCATTCCATGCAGATGGGTCTATAAAGTTAAAAGAAATCCTGATGGCTCCATTGACAAATACAAGGCCAGATTGGTAGCTAAAGGATTTACTCAGCGATATGGAGTCGACTATGAACAAACTTATAGCCCTGTGACAAAGATGGGAACTGTTCGTTCAATTTTAAGTATAGCTGCTAATGAAAGACTACATCTTATCCAGTTTGATGTTTGTTCAGCATTTTTATATGGTAAACTTGATGAAGCTATATACATGCAGCAACCAGAAGGTTACAATGATGGTACTACTAATGTCTGTAGATTGAAGCGCAGTCTCTATGGGCTTAAACAAGCTTCTCGCTGCTGGAATAAGTATTTTGAAGAATTTTTATCAGAACTTGAATTCAAAGCAAGTGATTCAGATCCTTGCCTATACATCAAAGATAAGAATGGAAGAAAGTTAATTGTCTGTCTGTATGTTGATGATGGAATAGTTGCATCAACTGATCCACAAGACTCTAAAAAATTTGTAAATGATCTTAAGTCAAGACTCAAAATCACATACAGACAGGCAAGTTTTTTCCTTGGTCTGGAAATTCATCGTTTTGAAGATGGGAGTATCAAAATTGATCAGCAATCTTATGCAAAAAGAATACTTCGGAAGTTTCATATGGAAAATTCTAGGCCAGTATCTACTCCAATGCTTAAAGAAAATACAAGTGTGGAAAATGATAATGAACAGAGCAGTGAAAAGTTCCCATATAGAGAAGCTGTAGGTGCCTTGATGTATCTAATGTTAGGTACAAGACCAGATTTAGCATACTGTGTTGGTATTCTCTCACGCAACTTAGAAAACCCATCTAGAGATGACTGGTTGAAAGTGAAACGTGTTTTTAGATACATAGCTGGTTCATGTAATAAGGGTATTACATACAAGAATAAATATAAGCCAGGATTATTAGAATGCTATAGTGATGCAGATTTTGCAGGATGCAAGACATCTGGAAGATCAACTAGTGGCATTATGATTTTATACAGTGGTGGTGCTACATCATGGTTTAGTCAAAGACAGTCAGTAGTTGCAACTTCTACTACTGAAGCTGAAATTATAGCTGCAAATGAATGTGTGAGAGAAATAATCTGGCTAAATCGTCTATTTTCTGGTGTTACACAATTAAGGGGAATACCAGTGCTTCAAATTGATAACACAGCAGCAATCAGATTAGCACAATACCCAGAGTTTCATCGTCGCACAAAGCATATAAGTGTTAAGCACTTTTTTATCAGAGAAAAGGTGCTAGAGAAACAAATACTAGTCCAACAGGTATCTACAGAAGATCAGATTGCCGATATGTTGACTAAATCACTATTTAAACCAAGACTGTTGACTCTTTGTGCCAAAATTGGACTTTTATAAACTGTGAACTTTAAATTTATTGTTATTATTTTCTTATAACAAGGGAAAGTGTTAAGATTCGTTCATGATTTGAATCATTAGTATGTTAAAAGAAAATGTGTTAATTTAGAGTTTGTGTTTTTGGCAACGATGAAGCGAACGATTTGTAGTTGTTGATATCGCTAGTATGCGTGTAGCATGGAGATCAAAGTATGTACAATATTAAAGTAATATTATTTAATTTAAACCTATACTTATGTAAGTTTTACTTCTATCCAGTAAATATATAAAAAAGTATTAAAAGCTACTTTTGCTCCTCTCAACCTTGAAGTAGGGCACCCATCCTCAGCGCTATTATCGCTGTTTGTTGTGGCAACACAACAGCTTATGTAGAAACACTTATGCTCCTTCTTCCTTTATTATTATTCTATGAATTGATTGTTTGAGAACCCGTTTCGGTCGTGATGACTTACAAATTGAAATTTATATTAGAGAATTATTAAAATTAGTTTTGAAGAATGCCAATTCAAAATTTTGTTCAAACAATTTATGTGTACTGTATGATAATCTCGAACAGCAAATTCGTGCACTGGAAACACTTGGTGTTACAACTGATAAATGTGCAGCATTACTTTATCCTTTGGTTGAATCGTGTATGCCTGAAGATTTCCTTAGAGCTTGGCAGAGAAGCTCACATTTTGATCATGGCAATGATCCAAAAAAAGGCTTGACAGTTTGTTAGCCTTTTTAAAAACGGAAGTAGAATCTGAGGAAAGAATTAACTTAGCTATGGCTGGTTTTGATTTGAATGATTCTTCTTGTAAAAGGAATAAAGAAAGAGGAAAAATTTGTACTGCTGCTAGTTTGTTAACTACTAATGCACGTGCAGAGAAGTTGTGCACTTTCTGCAATGGAAAACATGAATCGATGAATTGCTTTAAAGCACGAAAAATGTCATATAATGAAAAAATAAAAATTTTAAAGGATGAAGGTTATTGTTTTAGATGTTTAAAAGTTGGCCATAGGGCAGAAAAATGCCTATGTTTTGTGAAATGTACTATTTGTAACAGAACACATTTTGCTATTAAGTGTACAGAATCAAACAAAAGTGTAAATAAGTCTACATCAAATAATCCGGAAAAGGAAATTAAAGAGCAGAATAAATCTGTGAATTTGGCAACCATATCCAAATCTCCGCAAGTTTTGCTGCAAACTTTGAAAGTTAATTTAAAATATAAGAACAGTATTTTAGTTGTGAGAGCACTGTATGATTCCGGATCTCAAAAATCGTAAGTTAGAAGAGAGATAGCATCTAAGTTAAATTTGAAACCTCTGCGTCAGCAACGTTTGTCTCATTCACTTTTTGGAGGCAACAACGAACAAGAGCAACAACAGCAAGAGCAACAACGAACTTCATAATATATATAAAATTGAACTAGGAAGCTTAAATGGAAATTTTTACTGCAATTTTGATGTAGTTGATCAAGAAACTATTTGCAATGATGTTCCCTCTGTTTCGTGTGGCCCATGGATTGATGAATTAAGATCTATGAATATACACATTTTTGATACAGAAGATAATTTGGGTTCAATTGATGTTCTCATTGGAGCAGATGTTGCTGGTAGACTTTTTACTGGAAAGAGAAAAGTTCTATCTAGTGGGCTAGTAGCTGTGGAATCCTATCTAGGATGAACACTTATGGGGAAAACCAATTCACCTTCTGAAAAAGAAGATACTACTATGATGGTAATTTCCTTGTTTGTTAGAGAAGCAACTATTTCCGATCTTTTTAGTCTGGAAGTTTTAGGAATAAGGGATCCTGTCGAAATGAAGACCAAGAAAGAAAACGAGCATTTGACCAAGCTATATTTTGAAGAAACATTAAGAATTAATGAAGATGGAAGATATGAAATTGCTCTTCCATGGAAAGAGGATCATCTTCCCCTACCCACCAATAAAGAACTAGCCATGAAAAGATTAATAACATCAACTAGAAAATTACATCAAGAAAATTTATATATAGCTTATAATAATGTGTTTAAGGAATGGGCTTCATTAGGTATAATTGAAGATGACCCAATCCAATCATCATCTCACCCTTTTGAACACTACTTACCTCACAGACCTGTTGTGAAACAACATGGAACTACGAAAGTGCGTCCAGTTTTTGATGCATCTGCAAGACAAGTCGAATCACCATCATTGAATCAATGTTTAGAATCTGGACCTAATTTATTAGAATTAATCCCTGATCTTATTCTTAGATTTAGAGAACATAAATGTGGAATTGTTGCTGATATCGAAAAAGCATTTCTACAGATAAGTGTACGACCAGAAGATAGAAATTACCTTAAGTTTTTTTGGTGGAATGAAAAAGAAAATAACGATCCTAAGATAATGCGGCATTCTCGTGTGGTATTTGGTGTGAAAAGTAGCCCTTTTCTTTTAGGAGCTGTGTTAGAGCATCATTTGAAAACATATCTGAATAATTCAAAATGCACTGACTGGCTTTTAGGTTTAATTATTGAATTGTTACCTGGGAAAGATTCTGTTATTCGACTAGTACGTGTGCGCACATCTAAAGGTGAATTATTACGGCCAATACAAAGAATTTTCCCACTTGAAGTTTCCTCATCTTGGTTCAAAGATCGCTGCAGGGAAACAAAACATAAAATTGTGAACAATGAAGGTTTTTGTAGAACTCAAAACAATGAGACAGCATCTGTTACTTTAAAAACTAGAAGTGGGAGAGTGGTTAAACATCCTCTAAAATTGGACTTATAAAACTTTATTTATCTTCTGAGCTTTAAAATGGTTGTGAAAGGCCTTGAAATATCAAGTAGAAATGTGTTGTTTTATTGTATTTTGAAATTTTCATTTTATTATTTGTTTTGTTATATAGTTAAGTCGCCTTCCGCCAACTTAAGGTGGGAGGATTTCAAGGCCATGGTGCTTTTTACAGTTCATTTGTTTACTTTTGAGTGGCACCAGAGGTTTTTTGTTTTTTGGTTTTGTGTTCGAATGTAAAAATTGTCCGATGCTAAAAGTTTGAATTCTGTGATGTTTTTCCCTTTTGAATAAACCTTTTTTTCTCAGTTTGCATTTACAGTCCTTTCATATGCGGATAGCATAATAGATATTCTTTATCAAAAAAGGAATAACGTAAAATTGACAAAGATTTATTTAACAAAACAATTTCCAGTGTGCTTTTTTGACATCGGAATTATTGGCTAGTGCTGGGATGCTTTTGCTGCCGACTGTATGTAAAAAAAGTACTCTTATACTGTTTTTAAAATAAATCCTTATCAAATCATGCTCTTAGACTGAGTAAGCACACGATAAGACAAGGATTTACAGTCGGCAGCAAAATAATACGAGCGCTAGAAAAATTCCTATGTAAAATGAGTACACTTGCAGTCTCCAGCAAAAGTATCGAGCACTAGCAATAATCCATGTCTAAAAAAAGTACACTTAATACCGCTTTGATAAATAAATCCCACTCGATTCATGGTCTTAGTCAATCCAAAAACATGATTCGACTAGGGTTTATTGAACAAAACGGTATTAAGTGCACGTTTTTGATATCGGAATTACTGGCTAGTGCTCGGATACTTTTGTTGCCGACTGCAATACTGAATGTTAAATAAATACTTGTCGAATCATGTTTTTAGTCAGTAAGATAATGATTCGACAAGGATTTATTTAACAAAACAGTATTAAGTGTACTTTTGCCATAGGAATTTTTGCTAGTACTCGAATAATTTTGCTGCCAACTAGCCCAGTCGGTAGAGCGTCGGGCTAGTAATTGGAAGATTGCGGGTTCTGTACTCGAGCAGGCTAAGGACCGTCGTGTACAGTACACTAATTGTGGCTGGTGCACGTAAAATCTGTTATGACCGCAGTGTCCTCCATGCTCCCATCAAAATTATACCTCTGGGGATCCCCGAAACGGGAAATCCATCCCCCAAGTAACACAGACTGTTGGCCCAATTGCGATTCATTGTTAGTTCGTTGGGGAATTGTTATTGTTGGGGAAAGAGCTCAAAATAACAGGGGCCAACAGTCCTAAAATGCTGTTTTCCCAACTGCAAAATATAACAATTGGCCTACAATGTGTGCACCAACATTGGCCCAACAGTTTGCTAACCATGACTCAATCTTTCCATCGTTGGTCCAACCGTCACCCAACAGTTGGTTCAACCAAGGGCCGACGGCCAAAAACAACCGTTGCCCAACGAAGAAGGAAATTTAGAGCCAACCGTTTCCCAACCATTCCGTGTTACTTGGGCCCTTCCGTGGAGGATCAAAATTATGATGGCATGTCTCCGGATCATCTCTAGGGGTGAGTCCCAGACCGTCGCCAATTTCGCATTGCGCGGCACTAGTGTGACATAAAAACCCATCGATCCATCCTGCATTTAACAAAGGCTGTGTTCAGCCTCTGGATCAGTTAGACTGATCTAATTGATCCCTGAGACATTTGATCCATGACCGGTCGAAAGCAGAGGCTGAACGACTCTGATCCCTTTATTAGATCAAAATCAATGCTGCTATCTGTATGCTTAGTTTGAAAATAGCTGTGAAATATTACAAAATTTAATCCATTAATGAAAAATTTGATATAAATATGAATAAAAAAATGTTAATGCATAAGTAAATTTACTTTCTTCTATATTCAATAGAAGAAAGTACAGTCGGTAACAAAAGTGTCCGAACCCTAGCAAAAGATCCTATATAAAAAAAACAGTGGCGGCTCGTGAACCGAAAATAGGTGAAGAGCTCAAAAATAATATTTAAGTATTTTTAATGCATAATTTTTATTAAGGATGGTCTTAACTAAAATTGACGAAAAATACTTATTTAAATGTAAATTTATATTCTATAAATGAATACAGTGTAAAATACAGTGTGCCTCTTCACCTATTTTCGGTGCACGAGCCGCCACTGAAAAAAAGTACACTTCATACGGTTCTGTTAAAAAAATCCTTATCGAATCATGTTCTTAGACTGACTAAGGAGAGGATTCGGCAAGGATTTATTTAACAAAACCGCATGAAGTGTACTTTTTTTACATAGGAATTTTTGCTAGTATTCGGACATTTCTGTTACCGATTGTATTGGATTAGTAAAAATTTTCGACTTCCAATTTTCGACGTTTAGACCATTTTTAGAAAATTTCTGTCTGTCCGTCTGTCTGCGTGTATGTGTGCGACAAAATTTTTTTTTAGCGACTGTATCTCCGGAACTACTGTTCAGAATTGTATATTAATTTATATGTAGATACACATTGACTAAAATTAGTGCATATCAACTTTTGGTATCAACCGTTCACCAGGTGGCACTGCTACACAGAGATTTCTGCAGTTTAAGAGAAGACTATATCTCAGGTTCTATGGCGTATTATCAAACAAAACTTGATATGTGCGAAGGCCATTCAAGAGACATTATGCTGATTCAATTTGGATGCTTATCGGTCAATTGGTGGTGCTACTATACTGCACATTTTCGATAACGGGAAGGCTATATTTCAACTTCCATGGCATATAACTGTATGAAACTTGAATTACTTTCTCTTACCCATAAGGTAGAGAAAGTATTGTTTTTGGGTCAAATTTTCGAATGCGAGATTTTGTTATATTTACACGTTTTGAGGTCCCCTGAATACGAAAATAATGTTTTTAGCAAATGGTCTGCGTGTATGTCTGTGTGTGTGTGTCTGTCTGATATCAGCATATCTCAAAAACAAATTATGGCAGAGAGTTCAAACTTGGTATTCTAAATGTGTATCATATAGGGATGCTACAGCAAGCTTTTCGTTAAAATCAAGCAAATGGTTCGTGTACAGGGACAATCAAGAGAACTCTAATACATTACGTCTACGGGGGAAATTGCAGGTAAGTAGAGTTTAACATCTATAGACTGCACTAAACCAAATGAAACGAATATATATTTTTTATAATAGAGATAGTTAACTGGGAAAAAAAATTGTGTATGTAGGAGCCTCGCCTCCCCCCTTGGGGGGAAGGGAAGTCCCCCCTCGAGGGGAGTAAATTTTCATGATGGGTATCTTTCAAAAGAGCTCGCCAATACCTTTAAAACGAATGGTTGAACCATCGATCTGCGATAATTTAAAACAAAGTTATCGATTTTTTTTTACTTTTAACGAAAAAAAACTTTGAAAAAAAATCTTTTTTTTTTTTTTTTTAAATATTGAGAATAAAATGGACTTTTTTTTGGATATTTGGTGTTATACTACTTCTCTAATATGGAAATCGTCTGCATTATCATAATTTTTTAAAATAATAATTTTAATAAATTATTTTTTAATAACCGAATTCTTTATTAAAGTAGGTGCATCAATGAAACGGGGGGTTGAGGAGGGCGGCAGCCCCCCTCACACATAACGAATTATCATATAAAACTCTTCAGAAGCCTAATATGAATTTTGTAATACAGGTTTACATAACAGTACTCGTTATCTTACCTTTTAATCTGCAACCTGTATTTATAGTATTAAATTTCAGGGTAAGAGAAAGTCGTGTGAGTGACACACCAGATTATTTCTATATTCAATAGAAGAAAGTATTGGATTCGTAAAAAATTCCGAGTTCCGGTTTTCGATGGATTTGCACGTTTTGAGAGATTTGGAAAATGATTTTACCATTTTTAGAAAATATCTGCCTGTCCATCTGTCTGTCTGTGTGTGACAAAAATTTTGTGGCAATTGTATCTCCGACACTACCGCTCAGAATTGTATATAAATTTATATGTAGATGCACCTTAACGTAAAATTTGTGCCAATGAACTTTTGGTGTCAACCGCTCAACAGGTGGCGCTTCTATACAACAATTTTTGCAATTTAATGAGAGGCTGTATCTCAAGGTGTAGAGAATAAATTGTCTCCATATCCTCAATTGTAGATCTTAAATGCTACTAGATCTTAAAGATGCACTTAATTGCTTAATTACTTAGTAATGTGATAGAAGTAAGAAGAGCTCGAGACAAAGTTAACTAATAAATAACAAAATTTATTTAGCATTCAATATCAAGGAGGGCGTTGAGCTAACTCGATTTAAATAAATGATTTCAGGAAATGACCTTAACAAGACATAAAAAGTATCTCACCAATGCTGATCTTTTTGGCGACTGCTCTCTGCTACTACAAACTATTCTCACTTCAGAGTGTCGAGCGGATTCCCGATACACGACGGACTCTTTTCTTAACTTATGCCACAATACTACACCTCTCTACCATCACTTCACACACCATAATCCGGTGCAACTCAGTATCACCACCAACTCCAACGCGCTATAACTCTTTACTCCTCACTCATCAGCTACCAGCTCATCACTTCTAGCAATTCACTATCCTTCATTTTATATTACATTCAACAACTTACTTTCATTTCATAATCATTTCTAATTTATCTAACACTGATATCCTAAATATTTTACTGCAGCACCATGCCGACATAAAACTCACTCGACCTCAACTTTCGTCGAGTTACTGGCGACGAAGTGCTTTAACCGTCCCAACTATTGGTGACGGTCTATAGTCTCGACCTCACAGTCCCCCTCCAAGAAAAAAAATTGGTCGGGAAAATCCCCAACGGATTTTATCGAGTAATTTTAACACTAATATATCTCATAGGAGTGAGTGCAGCCAGAACTTAATTTCTGAAACTTTAAAATAAGTAAGAGAAAAAAAAATAAAGTTTAATTTGCTGAGCAATGAACTGCTTACAGCTTCAAATACAATGGCGATTAAAAAAAAACTGCATGAGCGGAAAACCGGACTAACTTCGAAAAAAGAAATTTAAATTTTAAATTAAAATGGAGGACCCTTTACGGCCGGAAACTCCGGGAAAAAAACGCCTCAAATAAGTTAGCTCAACAATACAACGGGGATTACAACCATCTTTCTGTAATTCCAGAAAGGAAAAAACAATTTTAAACTTGAGCTTGTACAGGTGGGTCGCTTTACAATCAATAACAACGTGAAGAAAATGTTTATTGAGAAAAAAAAAAATCTTGCAATCCTCTCTGAAGTAAGCCATCTTTCGAAACTTATGACGAGGAATTTCTTCATCCATCAGAGAGCCAGTCTAGGCTCAACCATATCAGCTAGTCAAAGTACTTGAGAGTGTAGATTGAAGGACAATTCAGTCAGAAAACGTCAGGCATCGGAACAACACTTTGAACATCAGATTAGCTCGTCAAAGATAAGTCTAAAACGGAAACTTTTTACAGTATCAAAAATATAAAAACTACATTTTGTAGATAGATAAACGAGACAAATTGTCTCTGAATACATAAAATAGTTTATACACAATAATTTTCCCTCCTGGGCTATAGCATGCGAAAAGACCAAAAAATTAATTTGTTAGTGATTTTAGTTAAAAGTTAAGCGTGATTTACGCATATAGCCAAAAAAAAATATATATATATTTCCCCACTCAAACACATATATACAGAGAAACTTTTAGCATATGTACAAAAGTTAACACATATCAAATTTCATTTTATATATACAAATGTTCAGGTTATATATACAGATATAACATTTATAGAAATACGAAAAAAGGGGGGGGGGATATTTACAAAGGCTAAAAAACAATTTTATATTACCCGCTCTGCAGGTGATGGCTACAAAATAAAAGAACTTAGTGTACATACATACAATATACATTAAGAGAGAACAAAAATGTTGACATTGAAGCATAACCATGAATTTCGATATGAAAGTTCATGCACTTATTTAAATTTTACAGTTTTTAGTTTAAGAAAGTCCTGCGCTTTCATACAAAAATAAGAAGTCCGAAAGGCTTCAAGGCATGTCTTACATTTTGGTACAGCTCTGATAAACAAATACTTGAGAAAAAATAAAATAAGAAACGATACGACCTGACCGAGGGTTTCCGCTGTAACAGCATTTGCATGAAACATGCGAGTCCTGCTGGCCATTGCACTCCTTGCAGAAATGACAGGGCTAGAGGTTTGCAGCAGGAGGTCAGGCGTTGCAAAGGCACATTCCTGGGCTGGGATCGAACCCGGCACGCTGTCGCTGTCCATGCCGTCAGAGGACGATCCAGCTCGCTCTCTACTCATGAATATTGAGGTCTTGGAGGGCTTACCAGCTTGAAAATCATTCACATTTTTAGTTGAAATCACAACATTTGCTTTTAACTTTGTAAAGAAATTTTTAGAAGCAGCGTTACTTAATATATCATTGTCAGTTACAGCATTTTCAGCCAAAATACGTGACTCTGTCAACTTGACAGTTGTAGAAGTTAAATTTAATGCCTTAACGTAGAAATGTTTTAATCTACCTCTTTTATTCCCTACATTTTTATGTAAATCAGCTAGCAGTTTGGGAGAAGGACCGCTATTTAACCTTCCGCTTTCTTTTAACACAGTTTCTGTGAAATTAGATAACTCCCCGGATTTCTTCGGTCGAGCATTTGAATAGGATTTATCATTACAAATAGCCGATTTTACCGACTTGACAGTTTTAGAACTGAAATGTAGTTTATTATGAGGTGCATTTAAACTACTAGAAAGGTCTGTTGACTTAACAGTTTCAAAAGATAAATTTGATTTATTGCCGAAAGGATTAGCCGCAACATTTAATGGGCTTTCATTCTTCTCTAGATTTGAAGGTAACGGAGAGTTTAAATTGGAAACGCATTGAGAAGAATTTAAATGTGGCAAGTTGACTGAAGAAATAGAAAGAGAATTTAAACATATAGATTGTACTTTGGTATTATTAGAGTTCGTTGGATCCTGTGCAACATTTTCAGAATGATTTAAGTCACTGGGTCTTGCTTGTAAAAAGTTAGCTTTTTGAGGATGGTTGAAATTAATATTTTGAGGGGGGAGGGCGGAATTTTCTCGCTGTTCATTTTGAACATTGACGGGTTCTTGCCAGCGATTAGACTTATCCGCCGGTTTAATAGCGTGACGTGCTTGATATTTATCGAGAACTTGAAAAAGAGTATCAACAGATGCGGTTGGCTTTAAATCGAGGTAATCTTGAATTGGCACCGTGAACAGCGGATTTATAATATCAAATATTTTTAAGAAGGATAAATTTAGTTCCAGTTGTTTAATTAAATCGAGCTTACGCAGGAAAAAGGTTATCGGTTTATCAAATACAGACATTTTCTGTGTATAAAGTTCCTACCTTAATCTTGCTCTATCGGCACTTGAGGAAAATGTGCGTATAATTTTGATTTTTAAATCATCATATGTGGGATTTTGACCCAAAGAATGAGAGGCGATGAGGTCAATCCACCTTTTAGGTTCTCTTTTTAAGGAGTATTTTAACCAGTTAAATCGATCAGAAATTTCAATATGACATACATCAAAATATTCTTCAAGTTTCTCAAAAAAGTAAGTACATTATTTTTGCCGGTAAAATATACTCGAGCGGGGGGGGGGGGGGGGGGTGTAGAACTCGTTTGGGCGCCACTGTAGAGAATAAAAGTGGGCCATGATTCTCAATTGTAGATCTTAAATGCTACTAGATCTTAAAGATGCACTTAATTGCTTAATTACTTAGTAATGTGATAGAAGTAAGAAGAGCTCGAGACAAAGTTAAGTAATAAATAACAAAGTTTATTTAGCATTCATTATCATGGAGGGCGTTGAGCTAACTCGATTTAAATAAATGATTTCAGGAAATGACCTTAACAAGACATAAAAAGTATCTCACCAATGCTGATCTTTTTGGAGACTGCTCTCTGCTACTACAAACTATTCTCACTTCAGAGTGTCGAGCGGATTCCCGATACACGACGGACTCTTTTCTTAACATACGCCACAATACTACACCTCTCTACCATCACTTCACACACACCATAATCCGGTGCAACTCAGTATCACCACCAACTCCAACGCGCTATAACTCTTTACTCCTCACTCATCAGCTACCACCTCATCACTTCTAGCAATTCACTATCCTTCATTTTATACTACATTCAACAACTTCCTTTCATTTCATTTCATTCAAACCTTTTTAAAATCACTTCTAATTTATCTAACACTGATATCCTAAATATTTTACTGCAGCACCATGCTGACATAAAACTCACTCGACCTCAACTTTCGTCGAGTCACTGGCGACGAAGTGCTTTAACCGTCCCAACTTTTGGTGACGGTCTATAGTCTCGACCTCACAAAGATTCTGTTGCGTATAATCAAACAAAACGTGACGTGTAAGAAAGTCATTATGTGACATTATGCTGATTCAATTTGAATGCTTATTAGCCAACAGGTGACGCTGCTATACAGCGATTTCCACAATTTAAGGAGGGCTATATCTTAGGAACTACTGTATAGAATTGTATATAAATTTATATGTAGATGCACCTTGGAAATAATGCACCCTATAAGTTAGTACCTATCGACTTTTGGTGTCAACCGCCTATCAGGTGACACTGTTACACAGCTATTTCTGCAATTTAAGGAAAAGCTATATCTCAGGTTCTATTGCGTGTAATCAAATAAAACTTCATACGTGAGAAGGCCATTATGAGACATTATGCTGTTTCAATTTGAATGCTTATTAGCCAATAGGTGACGCTGCTATACAGCGATTTCCGCAATTTAAGGAGGGCTATATCTTAGGAACTACTGTATAGAATTGTACATAAATTTATATGTAGATGCACCTTGTAAATAATGCACCTTATAAGTTAGTACCTATCGACTTTTGGTGTCAACCGCCTACCAGGTGACACTGTTACACAGCTATTTCTGCAATTTAAGGAAAAGCTATATCTCAGGTTCTATTGCGTATAATCAAATAAAACTTCATATGTGAGAAGGCCATTATGAGACATTATGCTGTTTCAATTTAGATGCTCATCGGCCAATAGATGGCGCTTTTATCCTTCAAATTTCCTCGATAACGGAAAGGCTATATCGCAACTTGTACGGCATATAACTGTACGAAACTTGATATGTGATACATCCATTATAAAAACGTAATTTTTAAGATGTTATTTATAGAGAATACAACTGTCTTTCTTTGGATATTTTGCGTTACTTTTCTCTAAAATAAAAAAGTATTTGTATTCATCATGTTCGATATTTTTTAATGAATACTAGTTTTAATAAATTATTTGCCCTGAGTGAATTTGTATAGAAAATATAAAAGAAAGTCTTGTAGTGGCCACAACATACTAGTTTTTCTATTCTGCATAGTAATGTACATATGTCCTGAAATATAATAATATTAATTATATAAATCTTTTTAGAAAATTATTTAAATAATAATAATAACTAGTATCGCCCAGTGGTCGAAACTCGACCATTTTCTTTTCTTTTTTTTTTTTTTTGCAAAACAAAGCAAGGCAAAGCAAAGTTATTTCCTTGTCTTAACGGAATTAAATTGCAACACAGCTGCGGCAATTGTTTGCCGATATGCACTCTAACTGAATCAGCAGAGTTTTACTTAATATATTTCTCTCTGTAGATGTTGAGCCTTTCCTGAAATGAGAGAAAATCGCAACGTGAAAACCCCCTTGTTGGGTGATACAGCCCAAAAGCTAATCGGTACCATATCAAACCAAGGTCCAACCAAATATCAAATTCTGTTAAATTAATTTCTTTAGTTCATAAAGTACAGTGTTTGAACTGAAAAAGAAAGATATTTTGCAAAAATGGTCGAATTGAGTTCGGGAAATTTCAAAACGTGTAACTTTATCGAAAACCAAAAATCTAAAAATTTTCTGAATCTTATACATGCAGAGGAAAGAATAATAAATCCACTTTTTAAAAAATAAGTAGTCAATTTGAGTTAGTTGAAATGCAAGGAAATCTCAAAACGTGTAAATTCATCGAAATCCGGAAATTAAAATTTTTACCGTATCTTCTACTTGCTTCTTATGCACGCAAAAGCTAGCAATAAATCCAATTTTTAAAAAATAAGTAGTCAATTTCAGTTAATTACCCAATGGCAGAAAGTTTTGTAGCTGTCTGCGACAGGCTTTTAAAATTTCATAATCTGTCTGCAAAATTCGCATGTAATCAGGGGAGAAAATTGCTTACACTCAAAAAGACTGAAAGCTGATGACGGGGGGGGGGGGGAGAGGGCTTGACATCAGCGGATCTTGTGCAACAATACACAAATACAATTTTACTACAGAACAATATAGTATAAACAATTGTGTGTGTATTCATTCAATTAATCTCATTCAATTAAATATTTTATAGCAATATTTGACACAACACAATATAAATAATAAACGTTTTAGTTTTGGTACAGAAATTTTTATAAGTGAATTGTTATGCGAAAGTTGCGGACAAATTTTTTTATCAGTGCAGACAAAAACTGTCCGCAAGCCGTTTTTCTGTGTCCGCGAATATGTCGCCGTGTCGCGGTGTTTCTGCCACTGGGGTTAATTGAAACGGAAGATAAGCTCAAAACATGTAAATTCAGCGAAAAACGGAAATCGAAATTTTTTCCGTATCGTCTTGTGGTGATACTTTTTCTACTAGCTCTTAAATAGAGCTTTCTTAAAAATATTTAATAAAGATGGCTAGAGGCTGCATTTAATCCAAAACAAAAGATATTAAAAACTAGTTGGCATAGGTGGACTCTGCTCAGTTCCCCATCATATTTATGGTCTCAGAAATTTCTAGTGCGAGACATATTTTAATCATTATTTAGTTTTCATGCCACTATTTCCAATGCAATAATCCTCAAAATTCATATTTATATGAAAAATTTACAATTTCGCTATGTTGATAAAATCGTAAATTACGAATAATTTACGAAATTTTCCTAGTAGAATATTTGTATTCAATGATGTTCAAACAAATATCATAAACGTAATTTTGAAGTTGTCTAATGTATTTAGGATCCTCAAAATGGAAGTTTATGATCAATTTTGCCTTATTCTGACATGTTAAGTAAATCGTAAATTCCAAATAACTTACGAATTTTTTAAATTGGAAAAATCATAGTCCATGATATTCATGCTAGTATCCTAAATAATATTTTGAAAGTGGTTTGACATCTTTACGATGAAAATATCCCTCAAGATTGACGTTTATGTGAAATTTTTTCTCTATTTTGCCATGTTAAGAAATTCGTAAATTTCCAATAACTTACGAAATCTTTATATTGGAAAATTCATAGTCGTTAATATTCATGCCAGTGTCCTAAATAATATTTCAAAAGTAGTCTGACATCTTTACGATGAAAATATCTCTAAAAATTGACGTTTATGTGAAATTTTGCCCTATACTGCCATGTTAAGAAATTCGTAAATTTCCAATAACTTGCGAAATTTTCAAAGTAGCATATTTATAGTTACTGATGTTCATTCCGGCATCAAAACTGATATTTTAAAACTGGTGTGACATTTTTACAGTAAAAAGTTTCCATTAAATGCACGTTTAAGTGAATTTTTGTCCTATTCTCCCACGTTAAGAAAATCGTAAATTTCTAATAACTTACGAAGTTTTTAAATTCGAATGTTGCAAATGAATAGGGTTCTTGCCAGTGTCGAAAGTAATATTTTAAAACTGATCTGACCTCTCTGCGACAATTTGTTCTTGAGATATCGTGTACACAGACTAACAAACTAACGGACTAACACACTAACACACTAACAGACACCCTACAGACAGACACCATAGAAATTTTGTCATTTTCGGATTCCTCACACCTGAAAACGTGTAGAAAAGTAAAAAAAAACGAGGTCGAAAATTTTCACGATTACCTAAGTTCCCCATACCTATAGTATGATGGGGAACTAATAGTGATCGTAAAAACAGTAATAAAATATACTTTCAGCATATCACATAATTTAAAATATCTTTATTCCGACGTTTCGGTTAATATTCCATCTTTAACCATCTTCAGGGAAATGGTGTTCAAAAACTATAAACATAAACAATTTAAGCCATTCTAGGACACTATAAATACAATTCACAAAGAAATTAATACGTGATTACATAAATTATATAAAAAACACTCTATATACATTTTAAAAAATGAGTTAAAACACCTAAATAAATCACAATCATGTACATTACAAGAAAAATAAAACTCTTTAATAAAATGGAGTCAAAGTATCACACTGCAGGGTTGCCAGAACAAACAATAGCAGGGTTACCTTAAATTATTTTAAGTTTAAGAAACGAAGCCAAATTGAGGGGGGAGGGGGGGTTAATGGATAATGTATCATTACAAATTTCGGATTTCCTTTTAATAATTTCAATAGATTCATAAAGTAGAGCTTGGTTTCTATTGTTAGTAACAAATTTCGGATTTCCTTTCAATAATTTCAAAAGATTCATAAAGTAGAGCTTGGTTTCTATTGTTAGTTCACTAACAATAGAAACCAAGCTCTATTTTATGAATCTTTTGAAATTTGAAAAAAAAAAACTCCCCCCCCCCACCTTTCCGCCCCACCCAATAATTTAAAAAATTCGAAAATATTCTCAATCGATTTGTAGGTAACGAAAACCTCTATGTACCAATTTTAATGATCTATTTTTATTTTTTTGCTCCTCTCTCCCCTTCTCCCTTCCTGGCCCTCCTAATAACTTTACACTTTCGAAAATATCCCCATTCGATTTGCAGGCCTCTAAAACCTATCTGTACCAATTTTGAACGGCCTAACTGTATTTCTATTTGTTTTTGCCCACAGCCCCCTTCCCGCCATTTCTAATAATTTTAAAAATTCGAAAATATCCGCAATCGATTTGTAAGTATCGAAAACTTCTATATACCAATTTTGAACGATCTAATTCTATTTTTATTTTTTTGCCCCCCCCCACTCCCCCTCCCCCCCTTCATGCCCCTTCTAATAACTTTACACGTTCGAAAATATCCCCATTCGACTTGCAGGCCTCTAAAACCTATTTGTACCAATTTTGAACGCCCTAACTGTATTTCTATTTGTTTTTGCCCCGTAGCCCCCCCCCTCTTACTGCCCCACCTGGGGGCTGAATTTCTGAAATTCCAGAAATTGGTTTTTAGATATTTGTATTAGCTATATTTTAGAGCAAAAATTTCACGTATATCTATTTTTTTGTTTGAGATATATAGTATTATGTGAAATCACGTTTTACGCATGTGAAATCACGTTTTGCCCCCCGTCCCACTTGGGGACCGAATTTTGAAAATTCCAGAAATTGGTTTTTACACGTTTGTATTAGCTATATTTTAGAGCAAAAATATCACGTATATCTATTTTTTTGTTTGAGATATATAGGATTATGCGAAATCACATTTTACGCATGTGAAATCACGTTTTGTCCCCCCCCCCCTTGGGGACCGAATTTTGAAAATTCCAGAAATGGGTTTTTACACGTTTGTATTAGCTATATTTTAGAGCAAAAATTTCACGGATATCTGTTTTTTTGTTTGAAATATGAAGGATTTTGTTAAATCACGTTTTGCCCCCCCTCCTCCCCCCTTGGAGGCGAATTTTGTAAAATCTCTTCTTAGAAGATGCCTACGTCATAGAAAGAACGTTGTCACAAAATTTCATGCAAAGTAGCAAAATAATATATATATATATATATATATATATATATATATATATATATATATATTTATATATGTATTCATCAAAAGTCCAACATAACAAAAACCGGCTCAAAATAATAATAATAATATGAATAATATACTGATATGCACTTCAAAGGGTAGTAGGGAACAAAGGATAACAGATATTGCAAAAACAATAAGAATGATAATAGAATAGAACAGAAAATAATAGTAGGCATTTTCTAATAAACAAGAATGAAAAATCATGCGGCACGCATTGTTACTTAACTCTTTCCAACTATACGTACTTGTATCGTACAACTTTCAAATTGCTTTGCCTATGTTATCACATAATAGACATTCAAAAGACTAAAAGAGATACAAATTGATTAATTGGATTCATAATTATTGTTGAACATTGGTTGTAAAAGTGTTAAAAATGTTTAACACAAACGAAAATGCACACCTGTAGCCCTTAACGTATCTGAATATTTTAGAACAGCCCTGAAAACCTGAAGGTTAAGCATACAATACTATTTAAAAAAAAGAAAAAAAAAAGAAAGAAAGAAAGAGAAGATAACGTGGAAAAACGAAATCATACATTCGAAGTACTTTTCCAATCCCCCATTATTGAATTCTTTAATTAAACATTCTCAAAATCTTAAGTGTGTTTTTGGCTTAAAACTAATTGATGTATCTTAATAATTTACAAATGGAATAATCAAAGTGTTTTCCAGATTTGTTCAGTAAAAAAATAAATAAATAAAACAAAATAAATTATTTTACTTAAAGATTAAATTGTGTACATATACCAAAAGGTTCATGTTAAGTAATGTAAAGAACTTAAATTCATAGTTTAAAATAACAAACAAGCAAAAAACCTGATTCGCACAACTAAAAAAACAAAGAAAGTAAAAGGCATAAGCTTTGAAAGCAAACATATTAAAAGTTAAATTGAATTTAAAGGTTAACCGACGTAATAATTTGACATGATGAAACATATTATAATAATAACAATAATAATAAAATTACTATGACTATATCGAAAAACATTCAACGACAGTAACGGCAAAAGTTTTGTATTTTTATGTGTTTTCCATCATTTTTATATTTACTTAAAACAATTTGACGCGAGGATATTGTGTATCAGTCTTAATAACAATCTGAAAAGAAACTATTAAATACAATGAGAAGCAATCGGAGATAAATCAGCAAGTAAGGAAATTTATTCAAATTTTGCACGTTTATTTACATGATTATGAGGTTGCATATTTCTGGTTTCATGAGATGTGTGCCAAATGTAAATTGTTTGACTGTTACATATCTATATTAAGAAATTAATAGCCATTATTAAATTAAATTAATTAATTGCCATTATTTAATATCAATACGTTTAGCTAATCGAACTTCAGCAAGTGACCGAATAAACCTTTCAGTATACATTAATCAATAGAAAAAAAAAAAAAATATGTGTGTTTTATTATGATAAATACATCACATTGAAATGAATAACATACGCTAAAAGAGATATTATATATATATATATAATAGTAAAAATAATATTTCTTAAATGCATTGCAAAAACTAACTTCATTCACTAATTTTCACGAAAACAGGAAATGCTTGTGCTTAAAGAATGCTCCGAGATTCGGGGAATATATAGCAAATTATTTTTCGACTTAATGGACTTTTATTGAGAAAGAAGAGGGAAGTCTTAATGGCATTTCTTCTTTTTAAATATATTTTATGTCAATCCCTTGAAAAATGTATATGGTTTCGAACTAAAAAAATAACACGCCTCTTCTACTCACAGCCCTTCTACTCTTATCTGTCTTCATATGTTCATACATACATCTGATTCTCATCTATTGTCATTTTTCGAAGAACACACCTGTAAGTAACTTTAAGGGGTTGTCTGTAATTTTAAAAGAAGAATATACAGAAATGAATTCTTCTCCTTTAGATACCCATGATGTCTTTAAAGGGGAGGGCAAAAAAAACCATTAATCCTCATCGATCACTTGAGGTTGTGAAATGTGGGAATACAGGGAAATGGCTGTCTATCTACGCCAGTGATTGATCGTTCGCTTGTCACTACTGAAAAGTACTGATAATCCAATAAGAAATTCCACATGCCCAATTCAACATTTCATTTATTTATACATCAGTATTTTATTTTCTGGCATTTCTTAGAATTTTTACAATGACCTGATTGCACGGCGCTAACTAATTGTGCTAAGCTTAAATGGATATTACTTTGTGCACTGATTCATAAGAAAAAAAAAATTACAATATTTTTTGGCTTAAACCTATATATATAAAATCGTTCTTCCTGAGTGAGTGAGTGAGTGAGGATTACTGATATATGTATATATGTGCATGTGTTCACATATATAGAATATTTACACCCATATTTATACTGAAAGCAATAGAAAAAAAATCATCTTACACAAAATTCTTCATTATAATTAAATAATAGTAATAATTTCTAAAATCCCGTTTAAATTATATTGATAATTTAACTATGAAGGAAATATTTCATAAATTTTTGCTTCGAAGATTGTTTCATAATCAGTTCTGTTTCAAATTCAAATAAATTTATTGAATTTTTCTTCAACGTTTAAACACCAAAACTTAAAAAAAAAAAAAAAAAAAAAGAGGGAGGGGGGATACGTTAATACTGTATAATTTGAAATATAAAAGAATTTTTTATTGGCAATTTAAAATAATAAATGAATATTTTAAATTTTTGAGAAGAAATTGACTTAACGTATTTATTTTATTTTATTCAGCAATATAATTTCTTTCTATCAGATTTTTATATGTTTCACAATGAGAAAAGAATGTAAAAATGCTCAATGATCGGAGTTAAAGGTTTAAATCCTACAATTACATAATCAATATTTACTAAAATTCTCTTTCTTTCTTCTTAAAAATAACAACTGTCCATGTTTTATAACACTGGAATTAACCATCGCAACGAATTTCCTTTTCACTTAAGAACGGAGGTCCATTACCGTGACGTCATACACCCTGTGCGGAGGCTTTCTTGTAGGATGTGTTGGCTGGGTGAGACGTAGCCGGGCCGTATTCTCCCCTCCTTCGGAACCGGAATTTCGTGCGGAATGGAGAGATTTCGAAAGGGAATCCGAAGAAGAGTTATTCTGCCAGCAAAAACCGGAATCCAGGCTTTTCGAATATACGGAATATGCGTCTATCTTGTTCCGACAGCTCAGAGCAGCCGGAATAGCATTCGGTTGCGGAATGTGTGTGGAATGGAAAGATAAAATGGCGGACAGTTTGTTGTTATTAGAAGTGTATGACTGAATTGTTGTGGTGGATCGAACAATTGCATTCGGCATTTAAGAAATTAAGTGAATTGAACATTTTAGATTATCGAAAAAAGCACCTTTCTTTTTAATTGAAAGTTTGCCGGGATTTTTGCAACCGAAGTATTATGTAAAATCTGTGTCTCCTAAATGAAGGTAATATTTAATGAAATTTTTTCTTTATATTTTCTGTTAAGTTGTTTATAGTCAATGGTTTTTCAAGTACAATAATGCGACCTATATCCCATGTTTTATATGGTGGAATATTTAAGTAATAATTTTTGTGTTTTTGATTTCATAAGTGCTTTATACATTCGTTAAAATTTCGTTCATTTTTGACCTTTTATTCCATAACTTTTGAGACACAACTTACTCCATGTGATGCACTGTATTCATATTACCTTTTTCTGTTGCATTCATTATGTTAATCTGGGCACTTTTCTCCATTAAAATGACATAATTCATTTTAAAGTCATGCTTTATTATATTTGAAAGCTTAAATAATTTAAGGAACTTTCCACTTGTTTATAAAGTAATATGTATGTATTTCGTAGTTATTACTTATTCTAAATGTTGAAGATTTTTGAACTGATAATTACAAACTTTTGTACTTTAAAAAGTAATGCAAACTTTGCAGAAGTTGATTGAAACATCCAGCACTTTTAAGTACAAACAACTTTTTCTTAATTTGTTAAAAAATATGTATTAAATTGAATTACAGGCTTTGGAAATGCTTTTTTTTAAATATAACTTTGATTTTTTAGTTGTGTACTATATTTTTGCTCTACACAATGTAAATTTACTTAATATATTTATTTTTACATGCCAGATGAATTATGCCTTCAACGACTCACTTATTACATTTAATGAAATAATAAGTTGTAGTTGAAAATTCAATTATCCCATTGAGTAGTTCATTATTTTAAATGTTTTGCACCCTTTTCTAAGTGTAGAAAATAAAATATTGTGTTAATTACAGTGATAAAAAAGTAACATGTAATGAATGATTTTTTCTTTAATCAGAAAAAGTAAATTATTAATAATAAATTATGCATAAGAACTAGCAAGTACCATATTTATTTTGGTCATTTATGGAGTAATTAGTGTTAAAAATATTTCTCGCAATAAAAGAAAAGGATGAAGAAAAGTTGCATAGTAAAAATATGTCATATCTGTGTTGATAGTTAATGTATGGGGAAATTCTTAAAGATTTCTGACAAAAAATTAAGTAAAATTATTTAACATAGTATGTGTGTGTATATATATATATGTATATATATAAATTCATATTTTTAAGACAATCCAAATTCATTTATTATAAAATCAGATCAGTAGTGGCAAACCTATTCAAGAATTTGTAAATTATTATTATTATTTTATAATAGTTCATAGGTAACTTAAGTGAGCAAAGAAAATGTTGTACTTTTCCATTAGCCGGGTGCAAATGATTTGTTGCTGACTCTTAGTTAACAAAGCACCACATAATGAAAACACATTTAATAGTAACACTTTTAGCAGTAAAAATAAAAGTATTATAATTAATTTCCAATGATTTCTCACAATATTTTACCAAAGCTGACCTGTGGTGACCTGCAATAGACCCAATCTTATTTCCTTACAGCTTTTCTATTTATTATTATTAATTTCCTCCTGCTTTCTTATTTATATTTAATGTTTACTCATTTTTCAATGTGTCTTAATTCTTTAATATTCATTCTTTAATAATCTCTTAATTCTTTAATATTCATTACTTTCATACAAAAGAGCGAAAGAAAAGATTTCTCATTAAGACAACGCTGAGAGCTGAGACAGCCCTCCTACAGAAGAACTCTGACAGTCCACCCTTTAAGGCACCTCTCCTGAAGAGGACAATATAAATTTTGTAGAAGAAATTGAAAAGTGATTGTAACTAAAGCCTGGTGAGTGTCTAAATTGTGCAGTGTTTATTAAAAAGCTGCACGATTGAGGCATATCTCCCTGGTAATGTTTGGAAACAAGTCGACATCACATCTAAGTATGAATTGCTATACAGGTAATAATTTTATAATTTCTTTTTATCTTAAGTTTAAATTGATTTTTTTTTTATTTATTTACTGATATTAATTTTTACTTTATGTCCTCGCTTTAAATTACTTCTATTAATAAAATAACATATTTTTATGATGATTAAAATTTAACTTTTTTTGTCTTTCGGATGTGAATTTGTTCAATCGGTAAATCAAATAAAACTTAATTGAATACTAAAGCATAAAATAATTTCTTTTTTTATAAATTGAAGATTATAAAATACATTTATTGCTCAAATCATTTTGTCATAAAAATTCTAATATTTAATTTTGATGTCTTGTCTTTACATATAATAATTTCATCTTTATCTTTTT
>CAWVNO010001289.1:0-85000 GCA_963930645.1 Salticus scenicus
GGCAAACAGTTAAAATTACCAATAATTCAGAACAACTGCAAGTAAAGATGCTCAACAGTCAGCAGCTATAAGACAAAAAAAGAAAAAAAAGAAAGAGCACCCTTTTCTCCTCTTTTCATTTTCTTTTACACATTTACTAACATATATTGGATTTTAAAGTTAGATGTGCCCCCCCCCCCCCACACACACACATACTTTCTGTTCACGCAACGACTATGATTTTGACCAGGGCCGGTGACAGGAATTACGGGCCCCTGGGCAAACAAAAGTCAGCCCCCCCCCCCCACACACACACACATAATCACTTTTTAAATTTTAATCGAAAAATAGTTTAAATTTTTGGGTACTGCGGTATTTCAAATAGCTCCAATAAAATAAAGTGATACAGTAAGTAGTGCATTATCGTACTATACATTTATACGATGAAATTTGATTAAATAAGAAGGCTGATTCATTCATTCATATCAAAAACATACAATTACTTTGCATTTCATTCTCAATATATTGATTTACAAAAGAAGACTTGTGATTAATCACTCATTGATATATGCATTACCTATTGTACTTTAAAGTTAAATATAAAATTTTAAAATAAAGATATCATGATTGAAATATAAATGTAATATATTTGAAAAATGATATTTTAGCTAAAAATTTCTTATAGAAATTCTGGATTTCTTTTTGACAACCTTGAGCCTTATTTATTTAATAAGCTATCCCCTGAAAATTTGTTTGGTCTATAATTAAATATTTTAAAAATTAACTTTTGAATGAAGTGAACATTAATAATTACCGAGTGGGCTGAGTAGATTCATAAAAGTATATACTATTGGCAGCAAAATTATTCGAGCGCTAGCAATAATTCTTATATGAAAAAAGTACATTTAATACTGTTTTATTAAATAAATCGTTGTGGAATTATATTCTTAGACTGACTAAAAACATGACTTGACAAGGATTTCTTTAACAAAGCAGTATTAAATGTACTTTTTTACACAGGAATTATTGCTAGCGCTCAAATAATTTTGCTGCCGACAGTAAGGCTGAAAGTTTTCTGATAATTTCTTTTCAGTCTCTTTTTTTTCTGTGCTTAATAAGATTTAAAATATTAATTTTTTAAACAAGCAAAAGTAAAGGCATAATCAGTCTTTTATTTAAAAAAGTATTTTTTCTTAAAAAAAAAGTCTGTGGGCTGATCTAGCTTAAATCCAACTCCCCCCCCCCCCCCCCCCAAGATTGGAATTACTCATCGATTTACGACCTATACACCGATTGATTTATACGCCAATAAATATGATATATGATACAGTGTGATGAAATTTTGTTAAAATATTAAAAGACTATAAGAAAAATTAAAATAATCTTAAATGAACTTACTTTAAAATCACAGAGGAAATTCTCTCAAGCCAGATCTCGACTTTCCGCAAATATTTTTAGCATGTCTCGAAATTAATATATTTTATTTAAAGTAATATTATATGGTTTTCTAATCAAAATAGTATGCATGTCACTACTAATTTTCGCACATGTACAAACAAAAGAAATTAGGTACGTTACTGTGCATAAGGTTTGCGTCCTATATGTCTGTAGAGTTTAGGTGGTATGAAGACAATAAAAATCCTTCCACTGTAACTTTCTCGCGAAAGCTCCTTTTTCTTTACTCCAGTGCACTAGATGAAAGTAGCATTATTTTTAGCATGTGCAAAAGCAACTTTTCTATTGAATATGTTTGGATTAGAATGCTAATATTTTCGATTTGACTTTCTGTCTGTCTTTGTGCCTTCTTTACGTCTGTAATAAAGAATTTCTGTTTATATATAATTACCTTGTAAAAGTTCAGCAGTTTTGTTAAAGAACATTCTATTACTGGCTATATAAAACCGCTGCAAAACACATATTAAAAATTTTTTTCATAGAAAAGCAGGCTTTTTTTTTTTTTTTTTTTATTTTACATATTTTTGAATCGGGCTGGGCCGGGTCGGGCCTGATATTATCGTGTTTTGTCCGGGCCATGCACTGGGAAAAAACAAATGGGCCGGGCCGGACTTTTCGATTTCATACCGGGCCGGGCCGGGTAAGCAAAGTTTTCGAACGGGCCTGGTCCTCAAAATTTCGGCCCATGCAGACCTCTAGTGCTGGGTTCGATCCTAGGTCACACTCGTCAACCTATACGTTCGGAGTTTTCGTAGTTTTCTACGCAACTTGCATAAATACAGGCTAAGACTTCTTAGAAAAAACTCCACAGAAGGCATTTCCCTTCAGGCCTTGGACTCTAGTGCAGTCAATCGGCCTTATTCCCAAACACCAAAAATGCCATCCCAATTACACATTTCTTTGAATACATCAGGTTGGACATATGAAGTGTAACATGTTGTTTTGAAACTTTCGAAGGAAGTCGGGCACATGCGAAATATTTTTCTTATTCCACTCGGAATGCTTTGGCTTTGTTCCTTACCATAATTATTTCTTTAAAAGTATTTTTTTTTTTTTTTATTGATTGTGAAATTTTACTAGCAACAGTTTACTCCCTCAATTTTGAGTAGTTGATACTAATAGTTTTTCCAAATGCGAAATGCGTTAAAGAAACGATTAAAGAAAAGGAAATGAGGCTTCCTTATTATTCGACATCTACTAGTCTATTTGTCCCTTCCTGCATCTACTTCCAGTGGCAGTACTTAGCCCCCCCCCCCCCCCCCCGCGTAAAGTGTTTGAAAGGACTTTTCTAAAAAAAAGAAATTATAATGCATCAGATAAAAATATCGCTTCCCTGTTGAGCTCCCCTAGCCCTTAGGTCCTAAATCCCGCCGCATCGCGTCGCGGGCCTATTATCACCGCTAGTATTTAGGACTGCTAAGCGGTTTTTATCTAAATTTGTTATTCCTTTCCTCATGTTTTTAGAATTGTGGAAAATATCAAGAAAAAAAATGTGAAACTTCATATTTTAAAATTTAAATTTTTGTCACCTCTGTTCCGTTTGTTCCGGGCCCCCCCAACACCCGGGCCCCTGGGCAGTTGTCCCCTGTGCCCCCCCCCCTGTCACCGGCCCTGATTTTGACGACCTTGGTTAAAAAAAAAAAAAAAAAAAAACTTTATTATACATATACCGATTCTTTCATTCGCTGTTTACTGAAAGTTTTTACTGAAAGTAATTTAATCAGACTTGGTATTTAGTTACACCCTTACCTTACCTGGTGCGAATAACATTTGGGGGTCAATCGCTCAACAAGTGTCACAATGATTTCATTTTCTTATAATTTTTAAAATGGCTACTTCCGAGCGTGCGATTTCCGAACCGTGCGATTTGCGAACAGATCTTGCACCTGGCAGCTTATTCCTTCCCCATTTCAAGATAAGGGGATATCGTGCCAGAGAGCACAGTCATAATTCCCTAATCTATCAAGGGGATTGGCTACTTTTGTTAAAAGCTGTCAGTAAAAAAAGAACGATTAAGTGGGACTGTGAAAGTCCATCATTCTCATTTTTATTTGTGTATGCCCCCTCTTTCATTCAAGATAAATTGGTAGCGAAAGCGAACGAACAGCTTTAAGACAATCTCTAATTTTTGAAGTCTTTTCAAATTTCTGCTAAGATTTAAACATGATTATGTTGTGTGGATAAATGTATAAGGATGCTTTTAATTTGTATGTGTGTGTATGTATATGTATGTATATATATATATATAGGGGGAGAAGGGGGTACATTGGGACACGGGGCACATTGGGACAAAGGCTTTTATCCCTTTATAATTGCAAAATAAAATTTGTAAAAAATCACACTAGATATGGCACTTAGTAGTACATCTTCATATTTGTGATTTCAATTCATTCATTCAAGTCTGTTGCCTGTGAACAAGTTTAGTTTATTTTATCATATGAAAAGTAATTTTTTTTCAAGTAAATTAATGTTGCTTTTTTAGGTAATAGGAAATAATTATTTTAATTTTTAAAAGTACTATGTGTTTTTATAAACATTAAGCTTTCTTTTCCACTATAGATCATTAGCCCATGTGCTCTAGAAAATTAGTCCTAAACATTTGTTTTGAAAATGACCTGATGGGGTACATTGGGACACCAATGCATGGGGCACATTGGGACTGCTCCAATGGCCCATTCATTTCTAACACCAATATATTTTTATTTATTTACTTATTTTTTGCACATATAAGCTAATTGTATTCATTTTTTTTTAGGTATTCTTTAAATAAATAGAAAATGATTAGAAATTATAAGCCAAAAATTGAAAGGACTAAAATTTCAGAAGAAAATATAGAAAAGGCAATAAATGAAATAATCAAAGATAAACTTTCTGTGAGGGAAGTTGCAATTAAATATTATATATCAAAATCTACATTATTTAATAGATTGAAAAAAATGAGAGAAAATAAGATTGAGTATGTACTACAAATATAAATTATAAGTTTCAATCCAAATATACATCTCAACAAATATTCACAGCTGAACAAGAACCCTTGTTGAAAGATTATTTAATATCATGTTCTCAACTTAACTATGCCATCAACATGATCCTACATAACATTAAAGTTTTGTGTAGACTTGCAGGGTTTTGATGTGCGTTAAAATATAAATATGCACTAATGCTTCATAACAATTTCATTTATTCATAATTACCTACTTTATTATTATTTGTTATTGTATCAAATTCATTGTTTTGAAAGCCTTTCATTTACTTTAGCAAAATATTTTGCAATATTGTAATTAGATAAATAACAAGATGGTTGTCCCAAAGTACCCCATCATTAAATCAGTGTTGTCCCAATCTGCCCCTGCACGGGGAACATTGGGACACTTTTGCATAAATTATGTTTTAATTATTTCTGTTTGTAAAACGCATTAAACAATGCTCATTACACATTTAAAAGATGACCAATTACACAAATAATTAAATAAAAATGCACAAAAGCATTAAAACTTTTATAAATTGGAAAATAATATGCTTTTATAAAAAAGTGTCCCAATGTCCCCCCTCTTTCCCTATATATATATATATATATATATATATCCTATTGAAAAGCAAAACCGAACTCATATTTAAACATAAAATTCAAGAATAAAACAAGTCAACAAAAACTTAACGAAATATATATATATATTGTGTGTATGTGAAAATTTTTACACCGTAATAGTAAAATTAGATACTTCAATTATAAAACTATTGTTAAAAAAAAGAATTTTTTTTTTCTATGACTGAAATACATTAATTCATAAGGGGGAAGGCAGATGTTTTCTTAATCCCTTTACAGTTGACTATATACATACAAGAAAAAAAAAATTGTGTCATATTTATTGCTTTTATAAATAATCTCTCGGAAGAAAATAGTGTTATTTGCATATGCATATTGTATAAAAGGTCCTCGTATATAACGTGTTTTTTTTTTTTTTTTTTTTTTTTTATATACATGTGTGTATTTGCACGTTAATTTTTATTTAGACATTATTTTTATTTATTTACATCCAGTTAATTTTTATTTATTTACAACAAGTGCTGACTTATCATTACAATAATAATACATTATCAAGGAAGGCTTCAATTAATAAATATTTGCATTTAGAAATAAAGTCTTTTACAAGGCAAAATATGACAAATTTATTATGAGTTGTATATTGCTTTTGTTTGCATACAATAAACGAAAACAAAATATGACAGAAAACAATAATCACTAGAAGAATAAGGAGCAGAGGCTACAACGGCTTATAAAAAAGAAATAAGCAAGCGAGAAATAAAATTTAATGGGAAATCTTTTTGAAAGATTTGATTAATTAACATGTTAATTAAATGCATGATCATATTGTAAATGAGATTTTAGACGATCTGCAAGTTCAGAAGTATTAAGGATATTAAAAATTGTGTTTGGCAACATGTCATATTGTACTATTAAAGACATTCGTTAAAATGAATTTCAATTTGATTCAATAATTTAACTATATCTTTAACATCATAATTAATAACCTTACTTTTTAAACAATACTATTATTGTGATGATATTTTAAACTTATGTTATGCATGAATTATATTTATAACCTTTTATATTAAAATTGCTATTTAAATCCATAGGTGTTGCATAATACAGTTAATAAAATATTATTATTGTTATTATTTTATGCTGTTATACTTGTTTCGTATTTGTTATCAGGGTTGGCAGGTTTTTGACACATGACAATTTTTGACGGTTTTAACAATGGTTAAAACCGTCACGTCAAAAACCTCCTTGTTAAAAATGTCAAAAATCTATATAATTAAATTGTCATATAAACACTTAGTTTAATAAAATATAGTTTATAAAGATTTTTTGAAAAGTAAATACACTGATGTTCTTTGAAAAACGCATTGTTACAACATTTTGATTAATGTAAAAAACAAAACTTTAGGTTTTTAAAATTTTATTATGAATTAGTTTTATGTTCATTCAAAATATGCGGTGATATTTTTATATATTACTACGAAATTTATTTATAACTGTGCTTAATATAGTATATGTTAAACATATTAATGTTTTTGGAGAAAAAATATTATAACATTTTAATTAATACAAAAACAAAACTTTAGGCTTTTAAAAATTCATGATTTATAAATCATTGATAGATCCTTTTGATTGATAAATCATTTTATTTGCAATACAACATTGTATATTTCAATGTTTTTAGTATTGTGCTTTTAGTATTATATATTTGACCAGTAAAATAAAAAAGCATAGCCTAATACTTTGCATTTAAATATTTTATAGATTTTTTTTTTTTTCTTTTTCTTTAATGACTGTTGATATAGCAAGTTTTTAAGAAAAAGCAATAATTCTGAATGTTACACAAGCTTGAAATGTGTCTGAAATTTTTATAATTACCGTGAAACAAGAGAAATAAGAACGCTCTCTGGACATGCGTAAATTGTAATATATTTAATATTTACCCATTCAGATTTTTAAAAAAATTATTATTCTAAGCTGAAGGGCCTAACAGCGGCCAAGTGATTCTACGCTCAAAGCTGGTAGACGTGAGATGCCGGGTTCGATCACAGGGCGTACTCGTCGGCCTAGCCATTAAGTTTTTCGTGGTTTTCTCCGAAACCTGCATAAATACGGGCTAGGACCCTTTAGAAAGCCACCCACAGAGGGCACTACTCCTTAGGCCTAAGACCCTAGAGTAGTCAATCAGTGTTTGTACAGCCTACAAAAGTGTGGCTATGAACGGTGATGGGGGAAGGGATCTGACCTGACAAGAATCACTTCCTTAGATAAGAAAGCTCTTAGAAAAAGTTTAGAAAAATGTTTCTTGCTTCTTTTCAATTGACTGATTGCTATAGGTGCTTGTTAAAATTCTAACTAATCTTTTTACGTTAAACAGCAATGAATTGCGGGTATTGCATTTTGTTAGATGAAAAAGGGAATTAAACAAAGTCATTACATCATAGGATGATTATGGCAAATTTTGTATAATTTATTAAATAGTAAGACTGTTTCGATTGCATTAAAGATGTATTTGTAAAATACAAAAATTAACTATGAGCCTATGAGAATTGATATAAAGTCTGTAAAAAAAAATAAATAAATCAGCATTATTTATCCAAAATACGTATAGTGTCACAAATGAAAATTTTAATTTCTGAAATTCTCTATCAAATACTTACACTGGGAAATATATCTTCAGACGACATTAAATACTATATTAGAATAGAGTGAAAGAGTTACTGTAACTTTTATTATAATTCAACAATGACAATAAAGGTTTATATAATTTCCGAGCAATCTTTTTACAGCTGTGAAAAAATTGGACATATTACGTATTAAAAAATGAGGATTAAACAACGTCATTACATATTGTGTGAAAAAACCTGCAGCAATTTTTGATTAATTTATTGAATAGTAAAAATCTGTTGAGATTTTATTTTTAATTATTTATTTGTCTAAGAAAATGAAATGAGAATGTATTTGTAAAATGAAAAAACACCTATCAGCACATTTTGAAATTAATTTACTCATTGCACAATATAAAGAATCTGGTGTGTCACTCACACGACTTCTCTTACCCTGAAATTTAATGCTATAAATACAGGCTGGAAATTAAGAGGTAACATAACGAGTACTGTTATGTAAACCTGTGTTAAACAATTCAAATTAGGCTTCGGAAGAGTTTTATATGATAATTATTTCTGTGTGAGGGGGGCTACCGCCCCCCTCAATCCCCCGTTTCATTAATGCACCTACATTTATATAGAATTTAATTTGGTTATTAAAAAATAATTCTGTTTTTTAAAAAAAATTTATTAAAATTATTATTTAAAAAAACTATCTTTTTATGATAATGCAGATGATTTCCATATTAGAGAAGAAGTATAACACTAAATATATATAAAAAAAGAAGTTGAATTTATTCTTAATATTACATTAAAAATTTTTCTTGTTTTGTTAAAAATGAAAAAAATCGATAACTTTATTTTAAATTATCGCAGATCGATGGTTCAAACATTCGTTTTATAGGTGGCGAGCTTTTTTGAAAAATACCATCAGGAAAATTTACACCCCTCGAGGGGGGACCTTCCCCCTAGGGGGTTAGGCGAGGCTCCTACATACACAAAACATTTTCCCAGTTGACTATCTGTGTTACAAAAAATATACATATTCGTTTCATTTGATATAGTGCAGTTTATAGATCTTAAACTCTACTTACCTGCAATTTCCCCCATAGACACAATGTATTTGAATACTTTTGAGTGTCCCTGTACACAAACCATTTGCTTCATTCTCAACGAAAAGCTTACTGTAGCATCACTATATGATGCACATTTAGAATACCGAGTTTGGAATTTCTGCTACTATTTGTTCTTGAGATATGCTGATAACAGACACACAGACCATTTACTAAAAACATGATTTTCGTATTCAGGGGACCTCGGAACATGTAAATATAACAAAACCTCACGTTCGAAAATTTGACTCCAAAACAGTACTTTCTCAACCCTAAGGGTAAGAAAAAGTTAAAAGGATAAATTTATTATTATTGTTAAAAAAAAAAAAAAAAAATCACTGGCATTAATGAAGCTTTTAAATTCTATAGTTTTTCTGTTAGAAATTCATTTTGCAGGAATATATATATATATATATATATATATATATATATATATATATATATATACAGTAAAACCTCTCTAAGTTGGACACCTACGGTTCCAAGAAAGTGTCCAACTTATAGGGGTGCTTACTTTTTTTGATTTAATTAAACTGTATCTATGCATGTTAATTTTTAATCGCATCTACATATAATTAAGTATTCACGACTTATATACAAAAAATAATTAATTTGAAGATTTAAAATTTAAATGTACATTATGTTGTGGCCATTATAATACTTTCTTCTATAATTTTGTATATAATAACGCCTCCTACCAGTTAACATGCAAGAAAATTTAAACAATATAGCTTCTCACAATAAAGATTTTGCACATGCATTTTGGTGCAATTTTATCCAATAGAGGCTGAGATAGTCATGTGGAAAATCAAAGTGTGAGTAAAAGTAGCACCACCTGTATGCTGATCTACACCCAAATTAAGCTAATATTCATTTTCATAACGGCCATCTCACATATAAAGTTTGGTGAATTTATTCATTCTAGAAACTGAGATATAGTTGAATTCCGGTGAATGGGGGAAAATAAAGCATAGCAGCAACACCAGTCAGCTGGTATGCATACAAATTGAATCAGCATAATTTTTCACAATAGATCTCTCTCATATTAAGTTTAGTGCAACTAAAGTTTAGCCCCCTCAATTGGGGCTAGGTTAACTGCGTCCCAAAATGACATTTTTATCTCCCCCATAGGTCAACTGCGACCCAGGAAATCTCCCCACCTATACCAAGTGCGACCCAGGAATGTTCCCCTGAAGTTCCCGCCAAAGAACGTTTTTCGCCAAAATCGCCAAAGAATTTTGCACATAGTTATTATTTAGTATGTGGCTAGTAATTTTTAATTTATTACGTCATAAATTTTAATTTATAGTGTGAGTTGCTTTCGATAAATTTTAGTGTTGTTATATTTCGATGCATGTGTATGCAAATTTTATGAATGGTGATTTAAAAAAAGAAAAAAGGATTAATAACATTCGCTTTTCCTTTAATGCGATGTTTTAATAAAGTCAAAACTCACAGATTATTAATACTGGACAACTAAATCACACATTTATTTATTTTATTTTTCTATGGGAGATAATTTTTCAACAAACCATGAGAGAAAACTACTGCATTAATTTATTTCATTATTGTATTAAATAATAATTTCTTTGCTTCCTTTTTTTTGTGTGTGTGTGTATGTATGCATGCAGTTGTGCCAAATTTAGTTTCTGTGACCAAAATTACTTTTATTTAATCGTAAATAAGAAAATGAATAAAGAAACGGACATATTTTATCTCATATTTGTATGAAATCAGTGGAAAATGGCATGATTAAAAAGCAATCTATCTGTATAATTAAAATTCAAGGCTGTTTTTTAAATTATCCATAAGCGAAAACTGCTGCATTAAAAAGATGGTGGACGATATAGCTAGCTCTTTTAAATTACTTACAGTTTTGAAAGTTAGTATATATATATATATATATATATATATATATATATTGAAATGTGTCAACTATATTAAAAGTTTTAATTTAAAACTTATCGAAAAATATTTAAATAAAAAATAAATTGAAAAATTTAAACATTTTGAACATTTCTAATTGGTCCATGCTAATTAGTTTTTAAATTTTGCTTTCGATATTACACTTTTATATTTTATTAATATATGCTAAACTTAAATGGATATTACTTTGTGTACTGATTCATAATAAAAAAAAAATTACAATAGTTTTTGGCTTAAATATTAAATATTTGCGTAAATTTTCAGCATTTAAACAGAAAAAAAAAAAAAAAAAAAAAAAAAAAAAAAACTAAAATTAATTTAGCAATTAATCTGCTGAGTAATACCAAATGTATTTAGAATATATTGTTAAAATATAATAATTTCAAATTTAGCAAAAAATTAAAAAATTAGTTGACATAAACGTTTTTAAAATTTTTCAAATGATAATAGTAATAATAAATTAACATTGTGAATTTTATCTTTTTACTTTCTTTTATATTCAATAGAAGAAAGTATTGGATTCGTAAAAATTTTCGACTTCGGGTTTTTGATGGATTTACACGTTTTCAGAGCTGTAGAACACGATTTGGCCATTTTTAGAAAATATCTGTTTGTCTCTGTGTGTGACAAAATTATGTGCAATTGTATCTCAGGAACTACTGCACAGAATTTCATACAAATTAGTATGTAGTGACACCTTGTATCATATAGGGATGCTACACTAAGCTTTTCGTTTAACTGAAGCAAATGGTTCGTGTACAGAGACACTCAAAAGTATTCAAGTACATTACGTCTAGGGAGGAAATTGCAGGTAAGTAGAGTTTAACATCTATAAACTGCAGTAAACAAAATGAAACGAATATATATTTTGTGTAATAGAGATAGTCAACTGGGAGAAAAAATGTATATGTAGGAATCCCCCCCTCGAGGGAGTAAGTTTTCATGATGGGTATCTTTCAAAAGAGCCCGCCAATACCTTTAAAACGAATGCTTGAACCATCGATCTGCGATAATTTAAATTAAAGTTATCATTTTTTTCTTATGTAATATTGAGAATAAAATTGACTTTTTTTTTTTTTTTTTTTTTTTTTTGATATTTATTGTTATACTACTTCTCTAAAATTGGAAATCGTCTGCATTATCATGGAAGTTAGTTTTTTTAAATAATAGTGAATTTGTATAGGAAAATATAGAAGAAAGTCATGTTGTGGCCATAACATACTAGTTTTTTTAAGTAAAAGTTTTAGAGAAATTTTAATATACTTAATGCTGATTCTTTTCAATATATAATATATATAAACTTTCACAATTCAAATATGATAGTTAAAATTTTTATTTTTAACGTCCACCATTCCCCAAATTTACTTTAAAAAAAAAAAAAAAAAACCTTAAGTGATAGGTTTTAATGTGCTATACACACTGGTGTTCAAAATTAAAGGAACAACCTCCTTTCCCATTTTCTTCTTTTGCGCATAACTTTTAAACAAGTCAACATATGAGCATAAAATCTGAATGGCACGTTAGTTATCATATCATTAATCGAATTTTATATAACTTTAGCATAAGTAATAATTTTTAAACTAATAATTATTTAATTTTTCTCAAACATAAGTTTTGTAAAAAATTAAAAATTTTAACAATTTTAAAAAAGAAAAGAAAAAATAGTGGTAAGGATGCATTACAGTTAGGTGAAGACGCACATGCCTTCAAATGTCAAACTTAATCCTGATTTTTCTTTCTCTTTCTTTCACTTAAAAAAATTATATGTATATAATTACTAATTTGTAAACTATAAACTTCATCATGATTATAAAATGTCGATAAATAAATAAATATATATATATATATATTTAACGAAACAGTTTTCATGTTTGTATGTATATTTTTGAAAAAGTTATTCACATGCGAAAAAAAGAAGGAAAATCAGGAAGAAAAGTCTGGTTTAATTCTAACACATGCATGTGTTAGAATCTTCACTGTGTTCATTTGTTTAAAAATTACGCGCAGAAGAAGGAAACAAATTATTGCTTTAATATTGTACACCCGTGTACAGTAGAAGAAATTATTAGGTATATTAATTTTTTAACGTGCAGTTTTTGGTGACATTAGCTATTTTAAGTGTTAAAGTTAAAAAAGAATAAAAATGTAACAAAAATATTTTTTGCAAATTTTTACATAGACATGCATTAAAGATTTCAAACCTCTATAAATTTGATATAAAAGTTATTAAAGTACGAGATTTATCAAGTCTTTTATGCTGAAATATTACTGATACAATTTTATTATTCTTATTTGGCGATTCGTCGCACTTGGCGAAATTTTCAGCGGACGCAGTTGTCATAAGGGATTAAAAAAGGCTGTCCGCAGTTGGTATAGGTGGGGGAAGAAGAAATTGAAACACCTGGTATGTCGGGTCGCAGTTGGACGACACCGACTCAAGTTATACTTGGTAGGAAAAATAAAAGGGGTAAATAAAGATGACCCTCCTACCAACCAAAATGTATTTTCTAATGCCATTTTTTAAACAGTCTAAAAGTCAAAACATGTCTGTAAGCTCTGTGGAATAAAAAAAAATAAAAATAAAATAAAAAAAAGAATGCAAGGATAATTCATGCAATTCAATAAAAAGAAAGATTCTTGCATTATGCACTGAATTACAGTAATTTGTGAATGTTTCAATTGAAGAAAAAAAGTATTTCTTATAAGACAGAGGTAAATATATTGTGACAAGAAACATTTTTTTAAAATATATATTCAGTTTTTTCTACAAGGGATAGGTAAAATTTCTAAAAAAAAGAAGTGAGAAATTAGAAGTTATTTTTTTTTTTTCTATCTCATCGAGTAAAAGTGTGCAACTTAGGACAGTATTTCACTGTCTAACTTCCAAGTTAAAGGGGTGTCCAACTTATAGATGTTGGACATAATGTTAATCCTATGAATACATTCCGTTCCGAGAAAAAGTGTCCAACTTAGAGGGGTGTCCAACTTCAGAGGTTTCACTGTATATATTTTAGCAATTTTTTTTTTTTTTTTTCGAGGATTCTGCATTCCAAAAATGACCTCAAATTATACTCATCGCGTTCGATTTCTTTTTTCTTTTTACTTAGTATTATATTGGGTCCAAAAATTCAATAGCGATTTTCCAACTGCTTTACATATTTTAAAGTCTCCCAAATCCAAAAAAGTTTTTTTTTTTTTTTTTTTTTTTTTTTTTTTGGGGGGGGGGGGGGATCTGACTATTGTTTCTCCGAAACTAATAAGTTAGATTGACTTGACAGAACTTCAAAGTTAAGTTATGTCTGGTAGACAAATGGATTTTAGCTTTTGGTGGAAATTGAAAAAACGGTAGTAGAGTGATAAGTTCATATATCAAAAATGTCTCTAGAGTTTTTTTTTTTTTTCAATTTTCTATATAAGCACCCTATTAGAAGCCCTTTCGTATGCAATAGTTCGTTAGTTCATGAAAATTGATAGGCGTCCTGTACGTAAATATGCCAATTTGAGGTCTTGCAAGTGCGTTCCTATAAAAACGGCTGTACAGATTATTATTTATTATCTCTTTTTCAAATTTTCCATATTAATTATCATTTAGATATAATTTCGTATGTAATTATTGTTTTCCGGTCAGTAATTCATTTTGTCAAGTTTTGATGAAAATCGATATCAAAAACTGCTCTAACGGTTTTCTTGAAAATTGCTACATAAACCTCTTTTTAGATATACTTTATAACGTAGTCATTAGAAGAGAAATGACAGTCGTTCTGATTCGGTAGCTCAGGATGACTGTTCTTAGATACGAGATATGGGTATTTCAGAAGACGGTTCTACCGACATTCACAAAATTTCTCGACCTGTCATTATTTCCTATTCTAAATAAAACATATTTTTCCTAGAAAGCGTCTTTCCTGGAACGCAAGAAAGATCGAAGAATACTGATCAAAGAATGTATTGAATTCACAGTAGAATTTTTAATTTTCATAGATAAGCAGCAAATCAGACGAATTTTTCAATGTTATTAAATAACTATCTGCATAGACGTAAATCATGTACTTGATATTAAAAATACGCAATATACAATATTAATGTTCAAAATGTGTTCATATAATTCTTAAGAAATGTAATATAATTCTCAATATATGATATATGTAATTTGTACCCAGTCATGCATGAATAGTATGATTTTGCTCACTTTTCTAATAAATATTGTCTTTAAAAGTATGATATACATTACTAATTTAAGAAACTTTATTAATTAGTATCTTCATATAAATTTTGTTTAAGTGTCATTGAATTTCTAGTAATCAGAGTGTTCAATTCATTCATGCAAAATCTTCTTCCTTTTTTTTATTATTATTATTATTATTATTATTATTATTATATTTATTATATTTATTGTAAATTAAGTAGTAATGAAGTAGAAAAAAACAATAAAATTAAATTTTAAATTTTAAAAATATATTTATAACAGTTATGCTTATGTATAATTTTTATAGTATAACAACTTTTTATTTTTAATTTCTTCAATTAATTCTTTAACCCTTTTCTTTTATATACCAAATTACGTTATTTTTGGAAAAATAGTTTGAAACCTTTTTTATTATATTTCTTTGCTGCATGAGAAACATCTCATATTAAATTTAGCTTAAACTATCGCTTAACTATAGGGAAAGCTAAAACTATAGGGACTTTGAAGTTCAAATGAAATCCTGTAGTAAATTTAGGCTATATTGAGGAATCTTTTTGATAGGACTTTAAAATCCCGGTGAGATACAAAGGGTTAGAAAGGAAATAGTTTTATTTATTTATTCTATTTATAAAAAAAAAAAGATAGTGTATAGCAGAAAGGATTAAACTTATTAAAATTAATTAATTAAATTGTTTTTTATTTATCTAATTCCTTTTAAAACGAAATCTATTTTTTCTTTTATTTGTTATATTGGTCAAAATCATGTGGTTTACATTTTTATTTACTGATGCTGTTATCACGTTCTAAAATAGTACTATAATTACATGCTTTTTATAATACTTGTATTACTCCAGAGTCGATCTAACGTATATCATCATTGAATATTTCCTTCTTACGTATATAGAAAAAACTAGAATTAAAAAGATCCAATGGAAAAATGAACATATATACGAGTATATATATGAAAAGAGAGAGATTGAAAGATAGACAGATATAATGAGAAAAAAACATGAGTCAGCGGGTACCCGAAGCGAGGGTTAGAGCAATTTCAATGTAGGTTTTTTTTTTTTTTTTTTTTTTTTAATAATTTGTTATAAAAAAAAAAAGTGCTTGAATTCTTTTGAAAATTTATATAAATATAGAGACCAGCGAAGCTGGCGTAGCCTGCTTGCTTATAATAAAGTGTAAACATTAATGCTTAGAATTAAATAAATTACATGATTAGAAAATGAAACACTTTTAAAGCTATAATGGTATAAATTTTTCGGTGCAAATTTAATTTTTCAGAAATCTTTATATCAATTTCAATTAAATTTACGTGCAAATATATTCTTTTTAATTTAATGTCAAAATGTTTTAACTGCGCAGCACTAGTGTGAAGTAAAACCCATCCAACCACCCAACACATTTTAAAAATAAAATGAATATGTAAGAATTTGTTTTATATTGACAGCAGCTATATATTTAATATTTCATGGCTTTTATGGGGATTTTAATTAAAATACTAAAATTTTGGACTAAAAAATTTATTTTATCAAAATTAAATATAGCCTATACCATCGAAGCAGTCTGTATTCAACACGTAGTTTTTCAACCCTGAAGAAAAATCGTAGCTTTTCAACCCGGAATTAAAATCTACCCTGAATGATAATGAATTCTATGTCTTTCGTACTTATACTTTGAAAAACTAACTTCCCTTCACACTTTATCCAGACTTAGGACTGGCAGCAATTGTTGCTGGCGCGTTTTAAAGTTTTTTTTTTTTTTTTTTTTTTTTTTTTTTTTTTTTAACTTTATTTATTACAAATCACAATAAAATGACACTCAAAATAATTTACAATAACATTCAGGGGAGACCGGAGTAAAATGGACCACTTTTGTAAATTTTAAGTTCTTACTCACAGAGTAATGATTTTTAGCTCTTGAAAATATGTGCACTTATAACCTATATATTAGGATTTATATTGCTCGCAGATAAAGGTAATAACTAAGCTTACTATTTTTAATGATTTTTTTAATAACATCTAAGGTGCTTACAGTCGGTAACAAGAGTGTCCGAACACTAGCAAAAATTCCTATGTAAAAAAATTGCACTTCATACGGTTTTGTTAAATAAATCCTTGTCAAATCCTGTTCTTAGTCAGTTTAAAAACATGATTCGATAAGGATTTATTTAACAAAACCGTATGAAGTGTACATTTTTTACATAGGAATTTTTGCTAGTGTTCGGACACTTTTGTTACCGACTGTACCTGTAAAATGGTCCATGGCATGGGGTACCTATACATGGGAGACCACAAGCACAAGTAAAATTTAAAAAGTGTATTAATGTAGTGTTTTTATTTTTAAGTACAAAATGTAGAATGTATTACATTTGTTTACTCCTGGCTTCATTTCATACGTATAATGTAATATTAATGAATATTAAAATTAGAAAATGATACAAAAAAAGATTTGTGTGTCAATGGAAGTCCGCGGTCTTCTTTTGAAGTTGTAACGTCTGAAAGACTCATCATTACAAGAATTTGAAAATGTACAGGAGATTTACAAATATTCTCAGAAAAAATGAAGATATCTTGATTAAGTTTTTTTCCCATGAATCTCAGAAAAACAGATTCTTTAACATTTATTTCTGTGATTAAGCCAACAAAATGTACAACTGTCTTTTTTTGTCAAAAATTTTCTTAAAATCTATTTACACACTTTTTTTTTCATTAGTATTAACATTAGCATATTGATGTAAAATTATATCCTCATCACTCTATTCTGTTTAACTATGAACATACATATTTTCAGAAACTTTCGAACTTTGAATACATAATAGATCTTAAGAACTTTGGTTGGTTGGTTGTAGGATTTTAAAGCTGATTGACTGCGCTAAGGTCCTAGGCCTATAGGTGGAATGCCCTCCGTGGGGTTCTTTCTGAGGGTTGACCCCTTTAAATATGGGGGATAGTAGTCCCATATTTAAAGGGATCGTGTAAATATGCGGTATACTAGCCCATATTTACGCGAATTTCGAAGAAAACTCAGGAGAACTTCTAACGACTAGGTCGATAAGCGCCTCATAGTATCGAACCCGGCACTTATTATCTCCCAGTTGTGAGCGGAGAACCCATCAGCCACTGGTGGGCAAGGTTGAATTTGGAATTTTTAAGTATAATATATGGATAATACCTCAAAAATGTAAATTATATAAATCAGTTTATGAATTCCACAAGGAACTAAATACGTTATATAAGGAACTAAATTAAAATTCTAGTACATAAAACACAGTTAATTATTAAACAAATCGTTTAAAGGATAAAATATTACATAAAATATTATTAATTTAATATGAATGAAATTTGTTTGTAATTAGATTGGTAATTTTTAATATAATTATAAAATTATAATTATAATAATAATTATAAATCTAACTATAAATTTCATGTATAATATTACAAAATTTCTTATATATTAAAAATTAAAAACCCACTATTCTAAATATTTTCCCAATATATAAGCATAATAAACTAATGAGGAAAAAATCTGGTGTGAAACACACTACTTCCATTACCCAGTGTTACACATATTATATGCACTTTTTGGAGATAATGTTATCACAAGGCATAGAATTGACCTAATGAAATAAACTCCTAAAAATTTTCTAGTAAGAAAAAGTTAATACATGTGTGAAGACATATAAATCAGTTTACATAGCAAAAAAAAAAAAAAAAAAAAAAAAAAGAATTTTTTTTTTTAAACCAACAAGTTTCATGCACAGCAGAATTTCATAGTCCAGTTCCTAAAGACGACGCAGCTTGTGGTGTATGAAACAACTAATTTGTTTTATCTTTTATTTAATTAATGTTTATATATATAAATACATATTTAAATCACTTAAACAAGAAGATTTTACATATTGTAAAATAATAACAATAATGATAAAATTTTGTATACTTCCTTTGATGAACAAAATTATATTTTTTTGCGGTTTCTTCAAATGCTTTCTGCTTTTTAGTGACAGTTTATAGCGTCACTCTAAACGATCCCTGAAAGTTGTATGTGCCTACTATTAATTATTATTTCATAATGTGGATAGTCATTTTAAGATTTTTCATTCATCACACATACATTTGCTTTTTGCGCAGGTATACTAACTTAAATCAAGTTGAATAATAATATATATTATAATACTTTACTTTCGAAATCTTCGTCAACATATAACAGGATATTAATCTGTTATCTCAAAGTTTTTCTATCTCAAAGTTTTCTCGCTAGAACACTAAACGTCAATAAATGAGGATAGCCTTGAAATTTAAAACTATCAGAAGAATTGTTTAAGTTAATATATATATATACATTTTTTTTTTGTCAGTTGTGTATATTAATTTAGAAGTGAAATAATCAGATAATATTTTACAAAATTAATTCGGGCGTTAACGAGTTAATTACCCAAGATTACTATGAGCTCTTGATGCTCAATTAGCTTTCGTGCTAAGTATACTATTCTCAGAAATAAAAAAAAATTATGTTTTCTTTCATTATTCATATAAAAAAAATATTTCATGTTTAAAAAGAAAAGATTGGTAAATTGTTTTTGGCGCTAAATGAAAACTAATATTTAAATAACTATCACTAAATAATTAAAAACCACGTGCGAAATAACTATTTAAAAGAGTAAAATCCGCTGTAAAATGCACGTTAAAAATATTTAAAAGAATTTTAAAAGGTTAAAAAACCGTTAGACAACATGTTTCGTGCTTATTTACTAGCACATCATCAGGTCTCGTCAGTTAATGAAAGCCATCGAGCTTTATCTTGTTGTTCTAAGAAAGGCTGCCATAGGGTTGCTAAGTCTTTACTCTGATTCTCGTTGATGCATTTATCGCCAAATTTCCAAATCATGATCTTTTCGTATATGTCTAATGTATATTCGGTGTGGGGGGTTGCTAGAATTTTACTTTCCTCCCACTTTGGCTGGGCTTCTTTATTGTCGAGTAAAAGTTGCTTTAATGCCGTGTTTCCGTACAATGATTTAATGGAATGTTTATGTTCTTTAATCCTTTTACTCAAATTGCGTTTTGTTTTGCCAATATAATAAGATGTTATATTATTGATTGAGATGGGGATTGCATATACGCCGCCAACTTTTGTTTTTTTGTCACGATCGGATATTATCAGATTTTTTAATGTTGAGGTTTTAAATGCAATATTATATCCAATATTTTTAAATTGTCGTATTACGGGATGGAAACCTTTATTATATGAGATTGCGCCAATAAATCTACTAGTTTCGTTTCCAGTTTTTAGATTCATATTGTTAAGCCGGTTTATTACTTTGCGTTTCAACTTATTAAATATTGTGATATTGTAACCTTGATTAAGCATAGTCTTTTTAATTAAGTTTAATTCTTTATCTGAGGAGGATTTATAGGTGCAATGTGTGAAGGCTCTATTAATTAATGGTGTAATGGCGTTGAAGAGTAGTTGTTTAGATGTGTAAGAGTTAACAGGTGCTATGGTGAGGGGGGATGTTGGTTTGTGATAAACTTCAGTCCAGATAGTACTATTATCATGATTTCTATGTATCAATACATCGAGGAACGGTATGGCTCTATCTTTTTCTTTCTCGATTGTGAGATTTACAGAATCAAAAATGTTGTTCATATTGTTTACTAGGGTTAGAAGGCTATTATGTGTATAATCCCAAATTATGTAGATGTCGTCTACATATCTCTTATAGAAGGAGGGTTTAAGTATGCTATTTGTTAAAACTGTATTCTCAATATGTTGCATGGTTATTTCACCAAGAGTAGGTGCTAAACATGATCCCATTGGTGTACCTGTGGTTTGTTGATAAATAGTGTTATTAACTCTAAAGTGATTGGTTTTAAATATCAGGTTTAAACTGGCTTCTATGAATTTAACATGCTTACTTAAGTTATTGTGATTATTGCACTTGTCAATAATTATATCTTTAACTGCATTAAGTGGAACTGATGGGTAAAGAGACTTTACATCTAAGCTGTAGAATTTAGCAGTAGGTTGTAGTTTAATTTTATGGATATCTTCTAAAAAATTCAAACTTGAAACGGTTACGTATGGCGAGTCGTTTATAAGCGGTTTAAGTAAACTATTAATAAATTTTTCGAGAAAGTAGACTGGTGATATTCTTCTGTTTACGATTGGTCGGAGAGGCATTGAAATTTTATGTGTTTTGATTTTAACGAACATAGGTGGTACGGATGTATAAAGAGGGAATTGGTAGAAATCTTTCTTGTATTCGGGAAAGTCTTTTGCCAGTTTAGTCATCGAGTTTTTTATTGTATCAGTTGGATCTTTGTTCACTGTTATTGCGTTGAGTTCAACTAGGACATCATTAAGTTTGGCTTGAAAATCTTCATTAGTAATGAGTACAAAATTAGATGCTTTATCTGCTAAAAGTATTCTAAGTTCTTTATTATTATGCAAATTCTTGAGTATCTTCTTTTGTTGTATTAGAGAATGTTTATTGATTTCTTCCTTCCGCTGTATTTGTATGCATTTCCAAAATATAAAGCCACGTAGAGATGGTTGAAGTGAGGGGGGGATTTTATTAAGGCAGTTTTCAAACTCAGCAATGGTGTTCTCAAAGTTCAATCCAATATCGGGGCAAAACTTAGGTCCTTGATTTAGTAAGACTACTTCTTTAGGTGTAGGCTGGTAACTGGTTAAGTTGATGAATTTGTTGGTTTCATTTTTATCGTTTGGTAATTTACCGGCCTCAGCCAGAAGGTTATCGAGCTTCTTCTTATGTCTTAGTCTAGTCTTGCATCCATCTTCTATTTGTTTCAGTTCAATTGTACGCAAAATAGAATCGAATTGTAACGGCATAAGGATATTGCTAAGTTCCAAATGTAAGTAATAAAGATTAAGTTCTGTATTAGCCGGTTCATATCTAGTTCGCCGAATATATTGTCGTAGGATTTTTTTCTCAGCAGTGTTGATAATATGCTTAAAAGCAGGAAAATTACGTTTAGCAGACTTGATTTGGATGAAATGTGGAGTAAGATTAAGGTTACGGCAGTCTTTCAAAAAGGCCAAATGGCCTTTTTGAGCGCAGAACCCCTCTGCCGCTGGTGGGCTCACAGGATCGCAAGATACAGTGTAACATAATTTTTGAGGTTCAGACTGAGACGTAACACACTGACACTGAGACCTGACACACTGCCAATGTCTCAGGAAAAATCGTGTCAGTCATTTTCAGGACATCTTGAAAAGTGTAAATCGAAAATCGAAAATTTCCACAAAACTCATACTTTCTTCTTATGTATATAAGAAAAAAAAAAAAAAAGGGGGGAAAGATACGCTACAATATTACTTTTATTTTTAAGAAGTAAAATGGATTTACTCAAATCGATATGCAAGTGTTGAATTAATGCGCATTAATTATAGAATTTGAAATTTCATCTCTTAATTAATTTATCGCGTTATATCTCATTTTTACACAGAATATGCATCTTTTTCCTTTAAATTAATATTTTATAAAACTTTTCTTTATCCAACAATTCTATTTCAGGATAGTTTTACGTTTAAATGTCGATTTAACCAAAGTTTCGGATTTCCAAGGTTTCACTATAATTTTACAATCTACAGCAATTTTCAGTCACATTTTTATACTAATCCGAACATTTTAATACATTAATTTTGTGCAGTACCGCTTTCACGAATGCCATCACCATTGCTAGTCTTAAAATCTTTGAGTGTTTCGTGTTTGAGGATTAAGCGCGATTGACTACATTTGGGTTCTAGATCTGGAAGCAATATTCTCCGTAAGGGGAGAGGGTCTTTTTAAGGAACCCTAGCCTGTATTTAAGACAGTTTTGGAGACAACTGCTAAATATTACGAACGGTTCTCCGACGAGTGCGATTTGGGTTTGAATCTGACACCTTCCTTCTATTAGCCTGCAGATTACAACCTGGAGTCCCTAGCTGTATTAAAAATTTTCCAACATTAAATGTACAAAAACATACTATTTCAATCAGAGCATTCAAATTTAATGATAGAGTACTCATTATACATAACTTATGCTTTAATATAAGCAGTTTCCCAGAATGTTTTCTTACAATTACGTTGACAAAAAATCTTTCAGAAAGACATTTTTCTAATTGCGTTAAAGCTATTTTGTATGTTGAAATGTGATTTGAATTATGTGAAAAAAAAAAAACAAAAAATTTTTTTTTTTTTTTTCGAAAGGGAAATACATTAATTAAAAATTTCTATGTCTTGGTTTTTCGAGATAACGTAGTAATTTTATAATTCAGATTAAAATTTAGTTTTTAAAAAAGATTAATCTTTCGCTTATAGAAAATGTAACCCAGGAATTCCAATTTTTATAAAATATATATTAGCTTTATTTCGATCTCTATATCGAAAATAACCTTTCCATAAATGACCGAACACCGAACACATTCGATTACAGAAGTTATGACAAACTATTGAAAGCCCCGTTTCGGGAACGAATCGAATTCTGAATGCGGGAAAATTTCAAAATCAAACTGGAACCATACAAAACTCGGCCTGATACTGTGTGCGTGCCAAAAGATAACAGTTTGTTAACGAAACCATTTTTTAATTCATGAAATCAATGAAGGTAGAGAGAATCAACGAAGGCTTTTCTCGCTTCGCTGGTCACTATATTTAATGAAAACTCTTTTCTATATCGCCTTACAAACAAAAATAAAATTTTAAGAAATCATTAAATTGTTTTAAAGGCCGCTTTGGTTTCCCGCTGCCTTCGGCAGCGTACTATTCATTCTTAGACTCTCGGGTGTCTGTTCTTATTGCCTGTGACAATAGCTTATACCAGTGGACTTCCATTTGGGTGATTATCAGATGACAGTTTCGAAATGAACAATATCGAAAAAATTGAAGTAGCCATTTTATATTTGAATCCCAGTTACATATGAACATGGTGTACATAATATTTTCTTTCACGTTATTTTCTATATTTATTTGATTTATTCATCAACGATAAAATGACAACAATTTCACACCAAATATAATATTACAACGTGCTATGATCGGCTACGTCTATCGCATGAGACAATTTTTGCGGTTATAATAGTAGTTGAGTTAGTTAATAATAGTTGGTATATAGAAAAATAAATAATGAAATATGTAAACCTGATCCTTGTTTTAATTAATAAGAATTTTTAGCGTTAATTTATAATTTAATTCGATCTATGTATTTAAAAAGATCATATAGAATTTGATACAGGTCTGACAATATAATATTATTGAACAGATCTTGAAAGTCAAAAGTAAGAATGGTATTAAACGTTTTCGAGATTTTTTATGTGTGTGCGTGTGTGTGTACATATATATATACACATTCAGTAATTCTTATCTTCATTTTAACTTTTTATTTCTATGTTATTATATGGCCTTGCAGAAAATTTTGGGAAAGTTGGGTGCTCCGCCCACCAAAAATCGTTGCACAGTCTAATGCGTTCTGGTCATTCTTTAAGGTTTTTTTTTTTTTTTTTTTTTTTTTGTATCATTATTATTATTTTCATATTTTTATATATGATCAAATAGATTATTGCCTGAGAGACAATTCATTTCAGATTTTCAAATATTCATTGCTTTATATAAGGCTTCGCTTTCATAAGTGTTAATCTATTGATTAAAGCTTGAGAAATGTGATTAAACTGAAGTTTCTTTTAAGGATACCGGAAAAAAGGGTACCGGAAAAAAGTGCACCGGTAAAAAGGGCACCGAAAAAAAAGTTCGCAAAATAATAAATATCAGATAATGAATTTAAAAAATGACTTTCAAATTTCAATTTTAGAAATTCCAATTGGTTTGGTACAACATTCATTTAGTATATACCAGATCGAAAGAAAAGAATTGTTTTTAAATAAACTCTTACCGATTTTAATGAAACTTTGTATGATGACGTACAATTTGTGAAAAAATTACAAGAAGTGTCAAGCAAACTTGGAGGTGGGGGTTAAAAGGGGGGGGGGCAGAGGAAAATAAAATGACCTTTTATATCACGATTTTACCGATTTAATGATATATTCTATAATTATCACTCACTTTTCATGAAGATCACAATGAGTGTTTTATATACCGCGGGAGGGAGGGGGGCAGATGGAAATAAAATGTATTCTTCTTTAAATTACCCTATTATCGACAAAAAAAATTTTTGTATAATCGCGTATAATTTAAGAAAAAATTACAGTAAGTGTCAAACATACTTGAGGGAGGGATTAGGAGAGGGGGCAGAGGAAAATAAATTGAATTTTTATATTGACATTTTAGCGATTTCAATAATATATTCAATAACTAGCACTTAATTTTTATGAAGATTACAATGAGTGTATTATATACCTGGAGGGATGCAAGAGAGGGGGGGGGGTAGATTCTTTTTTAAAATAACCTATTATACATTTAAACAAAAACTTTGTATAATAACATACAATTAGTGAAAAAATCACACATTTTTGAATAACTTATTTACACATTTAAATCATACATTGAATTTTTGCATAACTCACTATAATTTTTCATTAATAGTAATTGATACTTACACAAAATGTAAATAAACAATAAAACAAATGATAATAAGTGTTGTTTAAAAAGATTACCTTATTTTCCATCTGCCCCCTACCCCCCTATTAACTATATGTAACTTTCACGATAATTTTAATGAAATGGAAGTGATAGTCGTACAAAGTTTCATATAAGTAGGTACTATGGTGATTTAAAAACTAAATTTCTGCACTCTCCCCCCCCCCCGCACTTAGCAAATCGTGCAGATATGTGTACAGTGTACACTCACTATAATTTTTCATAAGCAGAAAGTTGGGGGCCTGGTCGTTTCCCCTGATTTAAAGGGGGTGAGAGAAATTTGGTTTTTCCCTTACAGGTCGATTGCGCCGATGAGTTCCCCCATATATCTTTCTCCATCTCTTCTCCTCCACTTCTTTTTCAAGACATGCTTCTCAAAGGGATTAGAGCTATTTATCTATAAGAAACAGGTGACACTTTGTAGAGCAAATTGAATGGAGTTAACAGTTTTAAAATCTTGTTTAGCTTATGATTTCCTTCCTATAAGCGTTTATATTTTATTCTGTTCATGCTGCTAGATTGTAAATTATGCTGTTATGGAATTAATTTACAGCAAACGTGGTAAACCACTAATTCTGTTTTGTAATTTTAAATTTTATAAAGACTCTGTAACAAATGACGGTAAAAACCCGGATATAATTATTTTCCTAAATTTTTATAAAGCTAAAATAATAAAAACAAAATAATTTTGATACCCCACCCTGCACCCCCATCAATAAAAAATATATGCCTATTCTTGATGCTATATAATTGTAGAATGCAAGAGAAACAAATGAACAGTTGCCAAAATTATCTATAAATTTAAAAATATATATTTAGGATCCAAATGAAATATTAATTAATCCATAGCACTCATACTTTAGTCATTAAACAATTATACATGGAAATGAAACTTTATATAAAGCAATAGATATTGAAAAGTTAATGAGCTTTTCAAGGAGCCTGATATATAAGATCATACATAACAAATATGAAACAAGTATAACAGAAATAAATAAATGGTAACTAGAAGAAGGAGCAGAGGTCCTACGGCTATATATATATATAAAGAAAGAAAAAAAATACTGTACTTCAATTATTTCCTTATTTTTTAACCGACTTCGAAAAAAGAAGGAAGGTTCTCAATTCAAACCGTATGTTTTTTTTATGTTTGTTAGCTCGTAACTTCTGAACGGATGCTCCGATTTTGATACTTTTTATTTTGTTGAAAAGGTCTTGGTCTGAAATAGGTCCCATTGTAATATCTTTTCGATCTAAAGAAAATACAGGGTACCCAAAAAAAATCAGTCCTAACACTTTTAACTGCTAAACGGCTGCAGCTATAGTGATAAAAATGGTATGTAAGTACAGCAAAGTGGCCATGCAGTACAAGGTTAAGAAGCTCTCAGCGCCACCTGGTGAAAAATAGCGGCGTTAGTGTTCCTATCTCGAAAACGATTCTAGAGAAAAAAGTTAATTACAGAGTTGAAGAGTATCACCGATTTAGTACAAAAAGATAGTTTAGATATCCATGATAGCGTTCCTATCTCTGAAACGGTTCAAGAAAGGGGGAAAAAGTTAATTATAAAATTGCAGAGCATCATCGATTTAGTACAAAAAGATAGTTTAGACATTGATGCTAAAAATACAATGCTAAAAACCTGCGTTTGTTTGTTCGCAATTTCTTACACTATGCCCACTTGAGCTACATTGCACATGTTGTAGCGTAGCTGGTGAGACATACGCTATATAGTTAAAAATACGGTTACTTGATACTTTTTGTTTTGTTGTAAAGATCTTGGTCTGACGTAAGTCCCATTGTAATATCGTTACAATCTAAAGAAAAAAAAGCGCCATCTGGTGAAAAACAGCGGAGTTAGCGCTTCTATCTCAAAAACGGCTAAAGATGGGAGAAAAGTTAATTACGAAGTTGTAGAGCATCATCGGTTTACTACGAAAAGATAGTTTTTTGACATTATTGCTAAAAAGAGAACGCTTAAAACGTGCAGTTGTTTGTTCGCAGTTTCCTACACTGTGCACACTTGAACTACGTTGCACACTTTGTAGCGTAGCGGATGACACGTATACTCTGTGGTTCAAAATATTTTTACTGTAAGAGGTCACATCGATTAGCGCAAAGTCGTTTTCAACCAACTTCAGAAAGGAGGGTTTTCTTAATTCAAGTTATGTGTTGTTGGTGGTGTTTGTAAGCTTATAACTTCCTAAGAGATGCTCTAATTAACTGACTTCAAAAAGGAGGAAGTTCTCAATTCAAAGCGTATGTTTTTTGTTTTTGTTTGTTAGCTCATAACTTCTGAACAGATGATCCGATTTTGATACTTTTGTTTTATTGTAAAGGTCTTGGTCAGAAATAGGTCCCATTATAATATATTTACGATCAAAAGAAAATACGGGGTGCCCAAAAAAGTCAGTCCCGACTCTTTTAACTGCTGAAAAGCTGACGCTATAGTCATAAAAGTGGTATGTAGATATAGTAAAGTGGACATGTGCTACGCGATTCAACCGCCTGCAGCACCACCTGGGAGAAAATAGTGGAATTAGCGTTCCTATCTCGGAAACGGTTCAAGACAGGGGGAAAAAGTGAATTATAAAATTGCAGAGCATCATCGATTTAGTACGAAAAGATAGTTTAGACATTACTGCTAAAAACAAAAGGCATTAAACGTGCATTTGTTTGCTCACAATGCCCTATTTTGTGCACACTTGAACGACGTTGCATATGTTGTAGCGTAGCGTGTGCCCTTTATGCTATGTAAATGTAAAATTCAAAGTATGATTATTTTTAGCGGTCACATCGATTAACGCATAGACGCTTAAAACCGACTTCATTAAGGAAGAGGTTCTAAATACAAACCATGTTTCTTAATCTAAGATTCTAAGACGGAAGGTGGCCGTTCACCACTATGCAGCGGTTTTGAGCGATTTTAACCTTTAGAGAGGGGCTCCGAAAGCACTGTGGAAATTCAAAAGAGCCCGTGTCTAAAGATTAAACCATGTTTCTTCTTGTTGTTGTTGTTGAAATTTGTTAGCTGATAACTTCGTAAGAGATGATCTAATTTTAATACTTTTCTTGTTGTCGTAATGATCTTGGCCTGAAATAGGTTTCATTATGATTTCTTTAAGATTACAGAATACAAATTACAGGATACTCACAAACGTCTGTTCTCACTCTAACTGCTGAACGAATGCAGCTACACTGGTAAAAGCTGTATGTAAGTAACGATGCTGAAACTTCTGTCTATCAGCTGCAATGCATATTTTGCTGTTTGTTTGAATTTTACCGCTGCGCCATTTCTAGCGCAGAGGGTGACACGTATTCACTGTAAATTTCAATATATATGCTTAACAGAATTTTTGGTTACGAATACACCGTATCCGTACTTTACATTTCTAAAGACTTTTTAATTTAACGTATGTTCATTCAATAGATAGTTTTTTGCTCATATCCGATAAAGGCAAGAAAAGTGACACAACTTAAAAATGCAGCATTTGAGAAAAATCAACTTATAAATAACTTGACTAGAATAAAACTGGCACAACTGTCTCTCGAGTAGATAACTTTCTAGATGGAGATGTAACTTTTTTGGTCACATTGGGTTCATGTCATGTATATTTTATCAGTGACATAAACCATTTTTTGACTTATGTCACTTTTCTTGGAAGTTGTGATTTGTGAAACTGCCGTCGAACGTCTTCTGATGCTCTGCTATATGAATAGGTTTTCACTGAAAAGAGAAAAATAAAATCTTTTTGTAAAAAAAATAGAACCGACTCTAAAAAGCAACTACTATTCAAACAACTAAAAAAAAAAAAAAAATTGGTATGAAATGAAACTAAATTGCGCCTAAAAGTACAAAATAATTTCCTTCGCCAAACAACCTATAACACTACAATTAATCATAACTTTTGAAGTCGGCGCAAAATTAAATAAAAATTGATACCTTTATTCAATACAAAAACCATATCCTATTCAAAATACACATCTCACATTGTAACTTGGAAAACGCAGCCGAGAACTACTTTGATTCAAGAAAACAAATAAGATTTCGTAAGTAGCAAAAGCTGGCGAAGATGCTGATATCTGACGTAATAGGTGAAAGAAAAATCGCAAAATTATCTGGCAAACATATTTAATTTCTTTGGGATATCATGATTATTTTGATAAGGTAGTAATCAAGAATATGTATACTTCGTACAATATATATTATGAAAATATGCATCTTGCTTGTATATTTTTGCATTACGTTTTGATAGCCAAATCCAAAAGCCACCAAGGATGATAGTTATCAAAGTTATACCAAATTTGAAAAGGAAACTCTAACTTTGTAGAAACAAATATCGCATTATGAAGAATGTTCACTGTTCTATGTAGATGTTACTAAAGGATCAATTGTATACAGTGATAAAATAATAAAAGAAACATGAAAGTGGATCATTCGAGACAACAGCATTTGTTGCTACCGATCTAAAAACAAACCTTTAAAAATTAATTAAATTTTATTTAATTTTGCGCCGACTTCAAAAGTTATGATTAATTGTAGTGTTATAGGTTGTTTGGCGAAGGAAATTATTTTGTACTTTTAGGCGCAATTTAGTTTCATTTCATACCAATTTTTTTTTTTTTTTTTTAGTTGTTTGAATAGTAGTTGCTTTTTAGAGTCGGTTCTATTTTTTTTACAAAACGATTTTTGATCCTATGTATTTCATACTGCAAAGTTATTTCAACTGAAGTATATTGTAACAATTTTTTTTACAAATTATTAACACTGCTATATAACATTTAAGGATTTAAATAACTATTTTAGCTTTAATATGAGGGTTATAACTTTATTTAATGCGTAACAAGTTTAAATTATCATCACAATAATTGTATTTTTTAAAAAGTAAAGTTATTGATGAAGGTGTTTAAAATAATTAAATTATTATACCAAATTAAAATTCATTTTAATCAGTGTCTTTCAATAACATAATATAAAATATTGTCTAACACAATTGTTGATATCCTATAATCGTCTCTAATCTCATTTACCCCCCCCCCCCCCCAAAAAAAAAAAAAAAAAAAAAAAATTGCATTATGGTCATAAAATTACTGTTCATTATTATTCTTCTAGTAATTATTATTATCATTATTCTGTTAGAGTTTGTTTGTATTTTTACACATAACTCATAAATCAATATAGCAGATACAAATCATTAACTTCTTCGATATCTTCTGCCTTGTAAAAGGCTATACTTCTACATGTAACTGTTTATTGATTAACCCAAACTTTCTTTCCTTATGTTTGATCACAGTAATGATAAATTATATATATATACTTATATTTATTCAAACTTTCTCTTTTCTTTCACCACCAGTTGGTTATAAAAAATTATTTATTGTGATAATTAATAAGCAAAAAGAAAGAAAGAAACACACTTGAAAGATTTTTTTTTCCTCTTCAACCTAGTTTTGAAATTTTTATCGCAAATTATTACAAACAAAAATTTTTTTTTTAACTTAAAAATAAGAAAATAAAATATTCCCATCGTATTCCTTGCGAAATCTTTACAAAATATCTCATTAATATTGTTAATACAAAAATAATAAATTTATATTTTAATATCATGACTTGATAAATCATTGCTTGAAGTTTTGGTAAAATAAAAGTACAACACATACATACATAAATAATTACGCTATACATGAGGACCAGTTATGCAATATACATATGCAAATAAAACTATTTTCTTCCGAGAGATTATTATAAATGCTATAAATGTGCCGCAGAATTTTTTTTCCCCTTGTGTGTGTGTGTGTACTATTTAAGTCACCTGTAAGGGAATGAAGGACACCCCCCTTCCCCGGTTCATCAATACATGTCAGTGATAAACATGGACACATGAAGGGGGAATCAGGGCAAATGACCTGTCCCTTCGAGAAAAAGGTGAGGGGAAACGACCCATTTTTTCTGTCAAGATATCATACATCGGGGGAATCGACTTCCACCCTGAAAGACACATCACTCCCCCCCCCCCTGCTTATCAGTACATGTCAGTCATAAACATGGACAATGGGCACAGGAAAGGGGGGGGGGGGTGTCAGGGCAAACGACCTGTGCTTGCGAAAAAAGGGTGAGGGGAAACGACCCATTTTTTCTGTCACGATATACGTCAGGGGAATCGACCTCCACCCGAAAGTTGCATAGATACAATTTTTTTAAATCGACAATGCGGTAGTTTAAAGAATAACAAATTTTACTTCTATCTGCGTCCCCCTTGTCCCCCCTCCTATATAATACACTCGAATCACGGAAAAAATGGTAACGGAAAAAATGGTAACAGAAAAAATGGTAAACGGAAAAAATGGTAAACGGAAAGAATGGTAACGGAAAAAATGGTACCGGAGAAAATGGTAAACGGAAAAAATGGTAAGTGGAAAATTAGTATTCTGAAACATGTGTACTATGAATCCATGGTACACTGCCACCGAAAATGAGCATCTAAAAAATATCTGTAATGATGATCTGAAATTTGTATGATTAATTCCATGTTTAATGTCCTTCCGTCAGGGGTAAAACTACTTAACATGCAATAATCCTAAAAATTGCAACATGCATGCGAAATGAATGGTTATTATTAAAAATAATATTTATACCTTAAAAAAAAAAAAAAAAAAAAAAAAGAAAAAAAGAAAGAAAGAAAAAGAAACAGATATTGGAGTTCCTGATACATTATGAGACAAATAATAGACTCAAAATGAGAAATTAATGTACAAACAAATTATTTAGCACGAAATTCAGAGACAGCAAAAATTTCAAAACTCATAAAAGTTACAAATTTGTTTTATACGCACTAATAAACGAAAATTAATAAAAATCTATATTAGATAGGCTTTTTATATTGTGAAATCCATGTTAATTCTAAACACAAAATCTTTAATAAATTAATAAATAATAATTATAATAAAATATTTTTATGAATGTCTCTCTTTTTATCAGAAATTATATCGATTATTATTATAAGGGATTTGCACATTGGCAAATCTTTTATAAATGATAGAACATTTTTAGATTTATTATACATTTTAAATACAAAAGATATTGAGTTTCTTTTGTACAAAATATTACGACAAATGTATTTCGATTTTTTCTTTTTTATTTATTTCTTTTCTTTTCTTTTCTTTTCTTTTTTTTTTTTTTTTTCAATATTTACCATAAAAAAAGGTCAATGCTACAGATGTCTTTAAAAATATGAGTCATTGGAATACGTCTTCTAAATTGCTATGGCCTTCCTTTTCTAAATGAAAATTCTTTCATCTTTGAATAGTTCATTCTTATATTAGGTATCTTGTCCTGTTTTTATGCCCCTTATAACAAACTCGTTGATTGGCATATGGGTCGAACGGTTAACAATGGTTCCCAAGCGCATACAATTCACGGCTAATATGTATGTATAGTTTACGTTTAACAAAAAGCACATATCTTTAGAATTTGGGCTTTCAAAAACAAACAAAGAAAAAAAAAAGAAAAGCATATCTGCATTTTATTTGCTGTGTAACTATGACATTACACAAGTCAGTGACGTAGCGAGCATAACTGGCGCCCGTGGCACGATTTCTTTCTGGTGCTCTCCCCTCCTCATATATGTTTTTTTTTTTTTTTTTTTTTTTTCTGAATTTTGCTTTAAATTTTTTCTGCTTAATTGAGCTAATATTTGTAGAAGAACAGACTTTTTTTTTTCTTTTCAATTTCCCTTACCGAAAAAAGGTAGAGAAGAGTATTGTTAACACGCTTATATTAGCTTCACCTGTATGTATGTATGTTTGTAACTTCTCTGGGAGCAAAACGTGATTGCACAAAATCCTTCATATCTCAAACAAAAAAACAGATATCCGTAAAATTTTTGCTTTGAAATATAGCTAATACAAATGTCTCAAAATCGGTTTCTGGAATTTTTGAAATTCGGTCCCCGCGGGGGGAGGGGGGGTAAAACGTGATTTCACATGCGTAAAACGTGATTTCGCATAATCCTATATATCCCAAAAAAAAAAAAAAAAAAAAAAAAAAATATAGATATACGTGAAATTTTTGCTCTAAAATATAGCTAAGGCAACTATCTAAAAACCAATTTCTGGAATTTTAGAAATTCAGCCCCCAGGTGGGGCAGCAAGGGGGGGGGGGCTATGGAGCAAAAACAAATAGAAATACAGTTAGGCCGTTGAAAATTGGTACAGATAGGTTTTAAAGTTCTGCAAGTCGAATGGGGATATTTTCGATTGTGTAAAGTTATTAGGAGGGGCAACAGGGGGGGAAGGGAGGCGGGGGGGGCAAAAAAATAAAAATAGTGTCAGATCGTTCAAAATTGGTACATAGAAGTTTTCGATACTTACAAATCGATTGCGGATATTTTTGAATTTGTAAAATTATTAGGAGGGGCGGGTAGGGGGTAAGGGGGGGCTATGGGGCAAAAACAAATAGAAATACAGTTAGGTCGTTCAAAATTGGTACAGATAGATTTAAGAGGCCTGCAAGTCGAATGGGGATATTTTCGATTGTGTAAAGTTATTAGGAGGGGCAAGAAGTGGGGGAGGGGAGGGGGGGGGCAAAAAATAAAAATAGTGTCAGATCGTTCAAAATTGGTACATAGAGGTTTTCGATACTTACAAATCGATTGCGAATATTTTTGAATTTGTAAAATTATTAGGAGGGGCAAGAAGGGGGGGGGAATGAAAATAGTGTCAGATCGTTCAAAATTGGTACATAGAGGTTTTCGATACTTAAAAATCGATTGCGTATATTTTTGAATTTGTAAAATTATTAGGAGGGGCGGGTAGGGGGATGAGGGGGGTAAGGGGGGGCTATGGGGCAAAAACAAATAGAAATACAGTTAGGCCGTTCAAAATTGGTATAGATAGATTTAAGAGGCCTGCAAGTCGAATGGGGATATTTTCGATTGTGTAAAGTTATTAGGAGGGGCAAGAAGTGGGGGAGGGGAGGGGGGAGGCATAAAAATAAAAATAGTGTCAGATCGTTCAAAATTGGTACATAGAGGTTTTCAATATTTAAAAGTCGATTGCGGATATTTTTGAATTTGTAAAATTATTAGGAGGGGCGGGTAGGGGGGTGGGGCGGTAAGGGGGGGGCTATGGAGCAAAAACAAATAGAAATACAGTTAGGCCGTTGAAAATTGGTACAGATAGGTTTTAAAGGTCTGCAAGTCGAATGGTAATATTTTCGATTGTGTGTAAATATTTTAACCAAAAACTTACATACTGTAGCTATTTATGTGATAAATAATAAAATAATAAATATAGTTTAAAAAGCATGCTTTCATAGCACATCGAACTAAAAAGTGAAAAATAAATATAGTTTAAAAAAACTAAAAAACACGCTTTTAAAGCACATCAAACTGAAAAGTGAAAAATAATTCTTAATATAAGCTGAAAACAATAATGAACGAAAAATACTAGTATAATTGTGAAAAAAGCGTGGGTTGCTCGATATACGAAAAATATGGCACAAAGCACCCCACGCTTTTTTCACAATTATACTAGTATTTTTCGTTCATTATTGTTTTCAGCTTATATTAAGAATTATTTTTCACTTTTCAGTTTGATGTGCTTTAAAAGCGTGTTTTTTAGTTTTTTTAAACTATATTTATTTTCAGATATGATGGTAAAAATAACACAGCAAACACTGAGCTTTCATGCTGCATGTTACTGTTATTATTATTTTAGGATCAAATTTCGGAAATTGAGAGTTTTCGTGATATTTGAAAAAATTGAGGTCCCTCCAAATTCTAAAAATAGGTCATTAGCGGTTGGTTTGTATGTGTGTTTGTTATCGTAACTTGGGTTTGAACTTTGGACCCCCCGACTGTCACATTGTTGCCAACATTTTAATATTCAGTAGTACTATTAGTATCCGTCGCTTTTTTCGCAGTGGTTTATTAGTTCCCCATCATACTATAGGTATGGGGAACTTAGGTAATCGTGAAAATTTTCGACCTCGGTTTTTTGACTTTTTTACACGTTTTCAGGTGTGAGGAATCCGAAAATGACAAAATTTGTATGGTGTCCGTCTGTAGGGTGTCTGTTAGTCCGTTAGTTTGTTAGTCTTTGTACACGATATACCAAGAACAAATAGTCGCAGAGAAGTCAGATCAGTTTTAATATATTACTTTCAACACTGGCAAGAGCCCTATTTATTTGCAACATTCGAATTAAAAACTTCGTAAGTTATTAAAAATTTACGATTTTCTTAACATGGGAGAATAGGACAAAAATTCACTTAAACGTGCATTAAATGAAAACCTTTTACTGAAAAAATATCAGACCAGTTTTAAAATATCAGTTTTGATGCCAGAATGGACATCAGTAACTATAAATATGCTACTTTGAAAATTTCGCAAGTTATTGGAAATTTACGAATTTCTTAACGTGGCAGAATAAAGCAAAATTTCACACAAACGTCAATCTTGAGGGATATTTTTATCGTAAAGATGTCAAACCACTTTCGAAATATTTTTTAGGACTATGATTATCATGGACTATATCATGGACTATGATTTTTGGAAATTTACGAATTTCTTAACGTGGCAGAATAAAGCAAAATTTCACACAAACGTCAATCTTGAGGGATATTTTTATCGTAAAGATGTCAAACCACTTTCGAAATATTTTTTAGGACTATGATTATCATGGACTATATCATGGACTATGATTTTTCCAATTTAAAAAATTCGTAAGTTATTTGGAATTTACGATTTACTTAACATATCAGAATAAGGCAAATTTGAGCGTAAACTTCCATTTTGAGGATCATAAATACATTAGACAAATTCAAAATTACATTTATGATATTGGTTTGAACATGATTGAATATAAATATTCTAATAGGAAAAATTCGTAAATTATTCGTAATTTACGATTTTACCAACATAGCGAAATTGTAAATTTTTCATATAAATATGAATTTTGAGGATTATTGCATTGGAAATAGTAGCATGAAAACTAAACAAAGAAATTGACCCTGATAAAATAAATTAATAGATTAGAATAAGATAAATATATCGAAGTGAACGGTGGATAGCCTGTTAGGCGGGGATTTCATTCTGTCACTGTATCAAGCTTTGGTCAAATTAATTTCTTTTAACAAGATTATAATATGTCTCGCACTAGAAATTTATGAGAACATAAATATGATGGGGAACTGAGCAGAGTTCACCTATGCCAACTAGTTTTTAGAGCAATTCGCTCCAAATGTAATTAAGATTAAAAAAAAAAAAAAAAAAAAAAAAAAATCCACGCTGCTTCTATCTAGTTACAAATTATAACTCACCACCATTACGACTGGGACACATGTGCTCTTTTGTTAATTAAACCCCTATTACTTTTCGTTTCCAGGTGAAAGCTTTATGTTATATACCCTTATCAATTTTCTAAGAAAAAAAAATGTTATTTTGCGATATACTATTTTGACGTTAATTTCAGTTCGATTATACTTCTCATTACCATTGATTCATCTTAATTTCATTTTCTTCCAAAAAAAAAAAAAAAAAAAAAAAAAAAAAAAATAGCGCGTGCTAGAAATTGAAATAGAGTTTGTTTGAAACAGCAAATATATAGAAGATATTTAAAAGATTGCCGATTGCTAAGCAACAGGTTTTAACGTCAAGCTAAAGTCTTCTAATATTAAGATAAGGGCTTTATCCAATGAGCTTAAAATTGATAGGGATGTTACTGATCAACGTCGCACGATTTGTTTAGATTTTGATGAGTTAATAGTTAGTTAATTAATTAGCTTAATAGTTTTATTTTATTTTATTTTATTTTATTTTATTTTATTTTTTTTTTTTTTAACAGGAATTCAAGCAGAAATTATTTGTGATTACGGTTTATGGACTCTAATTATTTGAAGTGCGCTAGCATTTAAACCCCACATTCAATTAAAATATGAATTTATAGGCATGTTATAGGTTATTATCGCAAAGAATGTAGATATTTACATGAGTTTAGAACTCATAACTTTTTTTTTTTTTTTTTTTTTTTTTTTACCAGTACAAAAAGTAAATTTTTTATGCATTGGTGTCTGTAGGCTCTAAGTGCTTAAAAATTGATTTAATAACGTTAAATTTTAAATTGCTTAAAGCATAATAAAGATGAATATTTGATATTCTGAGATTAATATTTATAACTCTTTTTACAGGGGCGCACAAAAGAATTTGGATACATTACGGTTCATCAAACAGCATACAACTTGGGGGGGGGGGGAGGGGATACTCAAACCCACTATAATGGTTTTCACTTTTGTTTACTTACTGGCTTATTTGAATTTATTTACGCAATTATTAGCTATTCAGAGAGTCGAGTGCAATCGCTCCAAGATTTTGATATATTCTTCTTTTCATTATCTGTTCAGAGTTGCATATTCCAATAGGGTTATGAGACAGAAAGAAAAGAAAAATATAGCTTTTATATTAGTTTTTACAGATTTCAACATAATTATGTTCAATCATTTACAGTATAAAAAATAATTGATTTTTTAAATTAAATTTGATATTAATGACTTTAAATTATTTAAATTATTAAGTTTGATATTGGTGCTACTGTACACTTATCAATGTACTTATCTAATGTACATTTAAAATGGTGTTGGGGGCAATTTTCATGCAGAGCAGTTTTATCATACATATCTACTTTTCCGTCTCTAGAGGTACAGAGATTACAATTTCATAATAATTCCATCTTTTTTCTTTAACTGCGTTTATAAGATTAAATATAATTTAAAATTTATTGTCTAAGGCTCATATGAATCTTAAGATACGTTTTGTTTCCTGGGAAGAGAGACACGGAAAAAAGCCCCACGGAAAAAATCATCCCTGAAAACAAAAAAAATTCCCCAGAAAAAGTTCATTTATCAGTGGATAAATGCTTTTATAGCAAATTTTTACTAACTCGCTTTCTTGTTTGTTTGTCCAGTACAAATCTTTCAGTTGATTTTTAACTAACTTCCCGACAATCTATTCATCTGAAACTTTTAGAATAGCTCAGAACATGATGACTTTTTTTTTTTTTTTTTTTTACTTTTAGCCAATTGTTTCGGGACCCTAGTGCTTTCGGTAGCGTTTATATTATTCAACAATCATATAATTTCCCGACTAGCTTGACATTTGAAACTTTTAGAATAGCTCAGAACACTCTGGCAATGCAGTTTTTTAATACTTTTAGTCAATTAATTCGGCTCCTCGCTGCCTTCAGTAGCATTTATACACACAGAAAAATAAATTGGTCACAGTGACCTGCCAAAATGCTCAGCTGACAATACAGAACTGACTAACCAAAATAACTGACTAGCCAAAAAGTGTACTTGCTGAACTAGTCTCCAAAACTGAAAAGTGTACTTGCTGAACTAGTCACCGAAACTGAAAAGTGTACTTGCTGAACTAGTCACCAAAACTGAAAAGTGTACTTGCTGAACTAGTCTCCAAAACTAAAAAGTGTACTTGCTAAACTAGTCACCAAAACACTACTCCAGACTAGGAAGGTTAATATTTTTAGACAAAGAAGGCTAGTCGATAATCATAATTATCTGACCAGGAAGGTTAGTCAACAACCGCAGTTGCCAGACAAGGCAAGTTAGTCAGAATCTACACTTGATTAAGAAAGTTAATCAACAGATCCCAGGTATCTGACTAAGAAAGCTAGTCAATTTTTAAAGAATATTTGAAGAGGCAGGATAGTCAAGATTATTTGCCTGACTAACCTGTCTGGTAATATCTGAAGAGGAAAACTAGTCTCTATTTGACTAAGCTGCCTCATAATATTTGTGGAGGAAGATTAGTTAGGAAAAAAAAATGACTAGCCTGTCTCATAAAATTTGAGACAGATACATACTTGCCAACATATCAGTTTTAAAAATCTGTAGATTTTATCGGGAAAAAAAAAAAAAAAAAAAAAAAAAAAAACAGTAGATTTTGTAAATTGACATTTTTAACAATAGAGACTGAATTTATATAAATATATAGTAGACGAAAAGAAAAATATATGAATATTTACAAAATATTTTTCATAAATAAAAATTTTCTTTAAATAAAAATCACTCATCTTTCAAACGAAAACAGATAAAATATTGAGATTATGTTTCTCAAGAATTAATTTCAAATCCTAAAAATTGGGAAAAAGAAAATATTGCCAATGATATTTACTTAAACACAAATTTTTACATTCGTAGCAGATTTTGCTTCATTAAGAAAAGAACAATTAAATTGTTATTCATAGCAATTTTAAAATAAATTTTCACTGCATTTAGAAATTAAAATGTTCTCCAGATTTTTATCAGATAATGAGGATCAAAATTCAGTTTTTAATTATCTTATCTGACTGAAAATACACTCACAATGACTATGTAAATATACTACTTAATTACTAAGCATTATTTAAAAATCTGGTGTGAAACAACCACACGACTTCCATTACCCACTATTACACGAATTATATGCATTTTTACTTTCATTACACGAATACCGTAGGTAATGGAAGTATTGTATTCGGTCCAAAAATTCAATGTCGAGTTTTTGCTTGATTTACACGTTTTAAGGTCTCCTGATTCCAAATCAGTAGTTTTTGGCAATAGTGTGTATGTGTGTGTATGTATGTACGAACGAAATCTTCTGGTTATGATATCTCCTAAACTAATAGAGATAGAACTACGAAACTTCAGCACTGAGGCAGGACTGGTGTACAGATAACTGTTCCAAATTTTGGTGAAAATTGAAAAACCGGAAGTGGGACCGTAAGTCCGTATTTCAAAAACGGCTCCAGCTATTGTCTTCAAAGTTGCCATATAAACACTCTATTAGATGTCCTTTCGAATGATTTAGTTGGTTAGTTCAGGAAAATTGACAAGCACCCTGTATAAATAGCTTAATTTCAGGTCTCGCAAGTTCTTACCTTTAAAACCGGCTGTACGGATTATTTTCAAACTGGCCATATTAACTCACTTTTAAATATGCTTTTCTATGTAATTATAGTTTTCCATTCAATAATTGAGTATGCCAAGTTTTGGTAAAAGTTAGTATCTCAAAAACGGCTCTAAGGATTTTCTTGAAAATTGTTACATAAATCCATCTTAGATATCCTTTCTCATGTATTAAGTGGTTATTACAGGAAAAATAACAGTCATCCTGATTAGGTAGGTCAGTTTTAGATCTCGGAAATTGGTGTTTGAAAAAATAACTCATTCCCTCCCCCCCCCCTTATTTTTTAACTCGCTATATAAATTCTGTTTTCATGTTTATATATATATATATATATATATATATATATATATACACACATACACACACACACACACACACACACACACACACACACACACACACACATATATATATATATTAGCTTTCTCTTATAGTAAATTTGTTTGGTGTCTACTTCGTTAGGTCAATTTTACGTCTTCGCTGACCACATTATTTCTAAAAAATGCATATAATACGTGTAATAGTGGGTAATGGAAGCCGTGTGGTTGTTTCATACCAGATTTTTTTGAGAAAATGTGATCAGAAGATATAAAAGTGACTTAAAGAAGTAGAAACCTAAAATTTTTCCCAGTAAGAGAAATTTTATACGCATGTAAAGACATATAAAACGAAGCTTACATTAGCGAGATAAAAAATAAGAAAAAAAAATGGTAGAGTTATTTTTTGAAACACCAATTTCCGAGATCTAAATCTGCCCAACCTAAGCAGGATGACTGTTAATTTTCCTCTAATAACCACGTAATACATGAGAAAGGAATGGGTTTATATAACGATTTTCAACAAAATCGTTAGAGCTGTTTTTGAGATAACAACTTTTACCAAAACGCAATTATTGACCGGAAAACAATTATTACATACAAAACTATATTTAAAAGTGAGTTAATATGGCGAGTTGAAAAAAATCCGTACAGATGTTTTTAAAGGAACGCGCTTGCGAGACCTGAAATTGAGTTATTTATACAGGACGCCTATCAATTTTTCTGAACTAACCAACTATATCATTCGAAAGGACTTCTAATAGAATGTTTATATAGCAAATTTGAAGAAAATCGTTAGAGCCGGTTTTGAGATACGGACTTACGGTCTCACTTCTGGTTTCCGATGTCCCACTTCCGGTTTTTCAATTTTTACCAACATTTGGAAAATGCATCTGTGCACTAGACCTGTCTTAATTCTGAAGTTTTGTAGTTCTATCTTTATTAGTTTCGGAGATATGATAGCCAGGAGATTCCACACATACACACACACTTACCAATTGCTAAAAACCACTTTTTTGGACCCAGGGGACCTTAAAACGTGTAAATCAGGTGAAATCTCGATATCGAATTTTTGGACCGAATACAATACTACCATTACCTACGGTTGTTAGGTGATGGAAGTAAAAAACCCAAAAGTTTAAGTTTGTTTTGAGTTAATTAAAATCAATATTGTAATTTTTACACATACATTTAATAAGCCTCATTTCATTATTATATTTATTTTCTGTATATTTTCCTCTATATATTTTCCAGTAAAATTGCTCAATTTTACAATTTTTCTTGTAAGTTCCTAAAAACAGTTGACCAGTAGAAATAGCTAAAAAAACGGCAGTCTACTGGTAAAAACAGTAGAGTTGGCAAGTATGCAGATTAATCAAAATTTTAATTGTTTAAAATCCTTCATATTTTATGAGGAATAAGAGATTCATGCTTGTTTGCAGGGGTTTTTGTAAAAGCATTGTTATTAGTCTTAACCTCTTTACTTTTGTAATTGTTTAATTTTTCCCTCCCTTTAAGGTGTTCAACCTTGAAAATACATTTAAAGAACTTTTCTGAAAAAATATTACTTGTCTATCAATTCGGAAAAAAATACTCATAGCTGCCAACTTCAAATTATTCCGGAAAGTTGTTAACAATCGCCCTTTTCTTCATACCGTATTCTTTCTAGAATAATTTTCTGTAGCATGTAATTACAATTAAATATGAAGAAAATTACTCCTCAAAGAATATGGTTTTAAAAAAGGACGGTACTAACAACATTCCGGAATCAATTAAAAAAGTTAGCAGTTATGAGTACTGGAAATTTACAAACCACTGAAACAAAGAATTCGCTGTTTTAAACATTCTTCCCTACATTTATTTATATTATTATTATTATAGATTAACGCACGCAATTATCCAACACCTTCTTATCAAGACTTTCCAAGTGGATTGTGGCGCCACATGATTTAGTCCATTTTTTATGCACATCCTCATATATGGATTTAGAAATATATATATATATATATATATATTTTTTTTTTTCTCCTCGCTGCTTTCGTTTTATACGCTGTGGTTACAAAAATGAATATAAAACTTTTTTTTTTTTTTTTTTTTAAGTTCCTTTTTTTAATATTACCCCTTTCATTCCCAATTTTTTCCCTCCATAAAACAATAAATCTTATATTTAGCCATAAATTTATTTCAAAGATAATATATATAAATATTTTTTTTAATAGGAGTAATAGCAGAGTACGATTTAATATAGCTAACAAAGCAACTGAGAGGTGTTTATTTATGTTTAATATAACCACTGATGCCATTAATAATCACAACTTTTCAATAAATAAGAATATCAAAATTTTGGAAAACATACATGTTGTAATTAATTAAAATACAAATTATAAACATTAAAAAATAAAATAAAAAATATTTCAAACAGTTAATTTACTTAACCCTTTATATACCAAATCACCTTATTTTTGGAAAAATAGTTTGAAACTTTTTTATTATATTTCTTTGCTGCAAGAGAAACATTTCATAGTAAATTTAGCTTAAACTATAGCTTAACAATAGAGAAAGCTTAAACTATCCGCGTTTGTAATGATCGATAGATGGCTCTTTCTCAACTGCAGTTGTTAGTAAATATAATAGCCACGTGTATTTATTATTGTGTTCTTTCTTGTTGTTCTATCATTGTTTCAGCGTGAAAGCTCTCAGTGGTATGATAATTTCACCTTAGCCCACTAGAGGGCGAGCATTTCATTACAATCGCGGATAGGAACTTTGAAGTTCCAATGAAAGCCTGTAGTAAATGTAGGCTATATTGAGGAATTTTTTTGGTGGGACTTTAAAGTCCCGGTGGGATACAAAGGGTTAAGCCACCTGAATATATGCAGGTTTAAATAATAGATTTTTTTCACCAGATTAAAATTATAAACAGGTACGACGATACAATGTATTGATATAGACAATATAAACGATATATAAGGTATAGAAGTTACAACGTACTAAATTATAAATGACATCAAACTCCAAATTTCCGGTTATTTAAAGTTTTAAAATCATAAATATTAATGATACACCTTTTTTTTTTTTTTTTTTTTTTTTTTAAGGTGAGGGTGGATATAAAATTTGCATTAAAAACACATTTTACCGTATATAATAAGAATTTTTTTTCCTTTAATCATCTCTGTTAATTTTATGCACAGAGAAATTTTAATGTATAACAATAATTTACAAGTAATTTGATCATCCAAAATAACTCTCACTTACCTGGTAACATACTTTCAACATTCTTTAGATCAAGATTTTAAATAGATTTATTTGCTTATTTAAATAAGAAACTAAGTAATTAAAATAATACATAAAAGACAAAAATCAAGAAAAAAAATAATTTTATTGAAAATTATAAATATGTTTCATATACATAAAGAAGATTGTTCTATAATTTGCATAAAAATTAATCATAATAATAATATAAAAGCACATATATCATTAGGTAATAAAACGTAATTTTTTTGCCTTGGCTTTTGCAATACTTCTCAAGTTTTTGTTAGTGACTATTTAACTTTTTCCAACTTAATTATTTACAAATCTAAATAGCTCTAAAGCAAAAAAGAAATATTTCCACAGGACTTTGTCTTCATGTACTTGGCTTTGATAGATATGATGGCAAATCACTGAAAATCGTAGGAATAGCACCATCTTTAACAATTGGTTTATTTCTTGGGACTTGATATACCTTTTCTTCTTTTTTATTAAAATATGTTACTGTTTGTATAATTTCACCAGGTTTAAAATGAAGCTCGCAAACCTTAAAAGGAAAAAAAAAAAAAAAAAGTCATTAGGATATCGCTAAGAAGTACGTTATATGAGGTGTAAATTTCACCTCATTGCATAGGTTGCATTTAGTTAGGAAGTTGCATATATCAAAACCTTTCTTAATCTATGCATAAATTATTATATACTCGTATATATATATATATATGATTACTTACTACTTGATTACGCACGCACAAGATTTCTTTTTAAATCGATCTGGTTTTACTGTTTTTTTTTTTTTTTTTTTTTTTTTTTTTAAGGAATATATCGCTGTTAGTACACAATTGTTAAACATATTTGGAAGCTGACAACCATATTATAAATGTTATCTATATAATTTATGTATGTTCAAACAAATACAAAAGGTCCAATTCAGTACAGTCTATGGAAGGAATTTCTTTAAAGTGCCGTTTAACATATTTCCAGGGGTGCAGAATATGTCCGAACGCGCGAACGATGTTCGGGGGAAAATTTGAATACTTATTTTCTTAGAATAAAATAAAAATGAAAACGGAAAAAAAAATGACCTAATGAAATAGACAACTAAAAATTTCCCAGTAAGAGAAAGTTAATACAAGCGTAAAGACATATGAAACAGAGTTTACATAGCGAGTTAAAAAAATAAGAGAAAAAAAAAAGGGGGGGGGGTTAGTTTTATTTTATTTATTTATTTATTTATTTATTTATTTTATTTTTTGAAACACCAGTTTCCAAGATCTAAAACAGATCTAACTGATCAGGATGACTATTAATTGTCCTGTAATAACCACGTAAAGCATGAGAAAGGATACCTAAAATGGGTTTATGTAACAATTTTCAAGAAAATCGTTAGAGCCATTTTTGAGATACCGACTTTTACCAAAACTCGGCATGTTCAATTCTTGACCGGAAAACAACAATTACACACAAAAGTATATTTAAAAGAGGGTTAATATTGCAACTTTGAAAAAAATACATACAGTCGTTTTGGAAGGAACACACTTGCAGTACCTGAAATTTAGCTATTCATACAGGGCGCCTGTCAATTGTCCTGAACTAACCAACTATATCATTCGAAAGGACATCTAATGGAGTATTTATGCAGTAACTTTGAAGAAAATCGTTGGAGCCGTTTTTGAGATACGGGCTTACGAACTCACCTCCGGTTTCGGATATCCCACTGCCTATTTTTCCAATTTTCACCAAAACTTAAAAAATTCATATGTACACCAGATCTGTCTCAATTCTGAAGTTTCGTAATTCTATTTTTATTAGTTTAGGAGATATCATAGTCAGAGGAAACCCCCCCCCCCTCCTTCCACAGACACACGTATACTGACCAATTGCCAAAAAACACATTTTGGACTCAGGGGACCTTAAAACATGTAAATCAGATGAAATCTTGATATCGAAATTTTGGACCGAATACAATACTCCCATTACCTACGGTAGTCGGGTAATGGAGTAAAAATATACTGAAAAAACAAAATTTCTAATATTAAATAACAAATTGGCAGCTGTTTTCTTCTGTTACAAGTATATATATATTTTTAAATACCTATTACTTACATACCCTGCCCCCCCCTTTCAAACCCCCTCCTAGAACGTTAAGTATTTGAAGTTCGGTGATATATATTTAGTGATTCATTCAAGCTAGAGAAAATATCATATCTCCAACTTTTTTTTTTTTTTAATTAACTAAAATGCTTCACATAAATAAACAAACACTTTAATGACCGGCGGATGGGAAAAATTACGTGTTTGTTTACTTTAGCCGATAAGAAAGAGAGGGAACATTTTTTTTTTTCATAGTTTTGAGTCTGATCCAATTTCGATTGTGCATTCATCAATTGCTCTCCCTCCCACTCGCAAGCAAACCCCGCGCGTACACACACACACACACAAAATAATAATAATAAATAAAACAGAAGAAAGAAAGAAAAAGAACTTGAGCAGTTAGCTGTGAGTGACAAAACATAAATTTTTGAATGAGTTGGTTCTTTTTGTGTCTTAAATTTTAGTTTTCACATAAGAATTTTAACAATTAGTGAAAACTTCTGTTGTTCTTTTATGGATGTTTATAGAAGCCCAATCATTTCATATTAATTGTTATTAATCTAAACTTATGCTTAAGCTTTTTTATATTATTTTTTCAATTTAAAATTATTTTGCATTACAGTAACACATATACTATTCTTTATTTTTTTTTTTTTTTTTTTTGTATTCAATAGAAGAAAGCATTGAATTCGTAAACATTTTCGATTTTCGGTTTTTGATGGATTTACGCGTTTTGAGATGTCCAGAACATGTTTTGACCATAGAAAATGTTTGTATGTGACAAAAAGTTTTGTGGCGACTGTATCTCAGGAACTACTGCACAGAATTGCATATAAATTAATATACGGATGCACCTTGATATAAATTAGTGTCTATAAACTTTTGGTGCGAATCGCTCAACAGATGACGCTGCTCTACAGTAATTCCAGAAAAGGCTATATATTAGAAACTACTACACGAAATTGCATATTAATTTGTACGCAGATGCGCCTTGACATAAGTAAGTGCCTATCAAAATTTCTGGTGCCAATTGCACAACATGTGGCACTGTTATACGTCGATTTCTGCAATTTCAGAGAAGGCTCTATCTCAGGAACTACTGCACAGAATTGCATATAAAATTATATGTAGATGCACCTTAACATAAATTATTAGTTTATGCTAACTTTTAGTGCTAATCGCTCAACAGGTGAAGCTGCTATACAGCTATTTTTACAATTTAAGGGAAAGTTATGTCTCAGGTTCTAATGCGTATAATCGAACAATATTTAATGTATAAAAAGGCCATTATGATACATAATGCTTATTAAATTGGGTGTATATAGGCGACATGTGGCGCTGTTATACTGCAATTTTCCCCGTGATCATCTGCACGGTAAAATTTACTTCCGTTGGACCTTTAGACTACCTCTCTGATATGAAAATCGTCTGCATCAATAATGAATAAAAATAAAAATAAAAAATAATTTCCATTGCATGATTTTATATAGGAAAATGTAGAAAAAGTTAGTTTTGTGGTTGCCTCAACATAACATTTTTTTTTCTTCTTTTTTTCTCCCTGGGGGGAAAAAAGGCAGGCTTTAAACTCTAATACCTTTTTTTTTTTTTTTGTAATGATACATATCAACAAATGTCTGTTAGCTGCAGATTCCGTCATTCAACTTTTGAACACTATGTTCTCAGACTATATGGCTCATTTTGATCAAGGTTAAAATTTGCCCATGTTTTGTGCATTTTGTATCTTTATAGTAATTTGTCTCATTTTTATAGCATATAACTTTTACTTTTTCAGTTTGTTCAATGAAACAAATAATATGAAATTAAGTACATATTTTTAACAAGATATATTTTGTTTATAAGGAATACTTAATAGTATCTAATAATTTAAACTCATATTATTTTTGATTAAATTTATTCTAAAGAAAAAAATATATATATATATGATATCAAATTTTTAATAACTAAAAATATCAGCCTTTTATTACAATCATCAATCATTTGAATGCAACAAGTAGCATGAAGTTGAATCTATATGTATTTTAACTAAGACATCTATTAATAGCAGGAGACTTGGCGTTGGAATATTCAAACAGGAATAAACTACTACGTCAGAAACGCCAAAGAAAAATTATTGAGGTGCATACAGCTGTTTCGGTAGCCTAAAGCGTATATCGCTAATAACTAATATTGTACACAAGAACAATTTAACTTTAAATTGAGAAAAGAATATAGTATGTGATATTAAATTCATATCATTTTTGCTCAAATTTGTTCTGAAAAAATTGTTATCAAACATTTAATAATAAATAAAGACATTTTTTATTACATACAATTATCAACCATTTGCCAAAAATATTTAAATTATAAAGATAAATTTATTTATTTAGAACTGGAAAAAAAAAAAAAAAAAAAAAAAAAAAAAAAATAGAACAAATAACAGATAAACGAGGAACCTTTTAATTTTTTTTTTTTTTAAATCATCTCATTAAAAATTTTAAATATAAAAAAGTATGAATATTATTCTTTATTGTTCTGAGATAAGATAGATAAAATGTTACAAAAGATAATTTAAAAACATACCTTAGAATTCGGAGTTATTCAAAATCCTTATAAATAGCATTTTTCCATATCATTTTTAAATTTTTATCTCTTGGAATCCAAATACCTTCTGAACCACCTTTAGGGGAAAATAAAGCGTTACTATTCTGTATATAAAAAATATTAATATGAGCTTAATGTTAAAAATATATGTAAAAAACTATAGTTCAGACAAATTAAAATACGTATTTTTATAATACAACGATACGCAAAACTAAGATTTATAATATCGTATTTTAAAATTTATACGTTTTAAAGAACTTTATAAATTGAAACAAATTCTAAATACGATTGATATTGTTAGAAGATTGCTAAAGCTTAGAATTTTACAAATTTACAATTTACTATTCTAACAAAGCTTACCATAAAATATATATATATATACAATAAAATAAAGTATTTAGCAGTTACTTTTGATCGTAAACTCGATTCGCAGATAATTAAAATCTCTGGGTCTCTTTCTAAAATGAAAATTATCACAAATATGGAAACGGAACCGAAACGACATCAACGGATCCACAGTTTCAGCTTTCTAAGTACTTGAATTTCGAATTCTGCGATTGCATTATGCCGCCAGATTTGATAGGTTAAATTGTTCGATTTCGGTTGACTAACTCAAGTTGTCAGAAGGAGACAAAAAATAAATAAACAAATAATAATAAAGAAAAAAATAATAATGCTGAGCTTTTGGACTAGCCAAACAAATTTTTCTTAGTCAATTGACAAAACAGGAACAATTTATTTTTATTCTCTCATCTGACTAACCGGTCAAATTTGAGGAAAATGAAAACTGTACCTGGGAAATTAGTCATCTGACAAGTTTTAGAGGCAAAACGGATCATCAGACGAAACACATTAAAGATACATGGTAAAATAAAACGACTTTTGTGTCTCATGACTAAATGGGATTGTCAGGTAGTGTTTTGATTGTTTAAAATTTTGCGTAATTTTGTGCAAATTTGTCAATGTACTAGGAAAACGTGTACTATCACTAAGATGACAGGTTTCTTGACAAGTTTCGATTTTCCATTTTTCTGTGTGTATGATTCAACAATCATATAAATTCTCGACTAGCAAGAACATTTGAAACTTTTAGAATAGCTCAGAATCCGATGACAATGCATTTTTTCAATACTTTTAGCGAATTGTTTCGGCTCCCGCTGCTTTCGGTAGAGTTTATATGAATCAACAGATATATTATTTAACAAACTTCCCATTGGAAATTTTTAGAATAGCTCATAATACGAGGTTTTAAGTTTTCAAAGTTAAATTTTTATAATTAATTATGTTTATATCGGGAGATGAAATAAATAAATAAATAACCCCGGAAAAAAGCACCCTTAGATGAAATATTAAGGTATTCAGATTTCCATTATGGTATTGCAGGTCAAGGAAAAATTACGAAATAGTTATTCGAAAACAACTGTTTTGAATTGAACATTTTTAATGATAGAATTAATAATTCCTTATTATACCTTTAATACATTGAGAAAAAATATATATACCGCCTTCCTCTAGAATGAATAAGTGTCCATTTTCTAAATCCCTTAACTTGAAATATAGATTTCCGAGCTATGCGCATAAGGCACGCCAATAAACTGAATAGACGAAATGATCGAGAATTTCTAGTCTACATATTTCTAGATGATGAAACAATATTCTGAATATTCCGAATATTCTGAATATTTTGTATTGCGAGAAATTCTCGCTTGATTTTCTAGAACTGGGTACTAAACCAAGATTATAGTTGCTGAATCCCGCCTCTGTAGTCACACTTATTTGCAGAGATTTTTTAATAACTTTGCCTTAGATAGGCAAACGCTCTAGAATTCTAATACGAGCTTCTAGAACTCGCTTTTCAAGGTGACTAGAATTTATAAGGATGACACGGAATTATTTTTTCTAGAGCCACAGTTTAGCTTCTAGATGTCAGTTACAGAATTTTTTCTGACTGTAAATATTCTGACATTTCGCTCTGGAAAGAAAGTCATTGTTGTAACACTTTAATAGGTCTATAGCACAGAATTGCATATAGTTTTATATTTCGATGCATCTAGACCTATATTATTGCCTATCAACTTTTGGTGTCAAATGCTCAACAGGTGGCTCTGCTATACAGGGATTTCCACTATTCAAGGGAAGGCTATATCTCAGGAACTATTGCACAAAAATACATATACATTTATATATAGATGCAACATGATATAAATTAGTGCCTGTCAACTTTTGGTGTCAAATGCTCAAAAGGTGGCACTGCTATGTATCGGTTTCAACAGTTTAAGGAAAGGCTGTATCTCAGAAACTACTGCATAACAATGCACTTTGTTTTAGTTTAAAAATATGTCTTTAAATTAGAACTGAAATGAATCACGCTAAAAAAAAAAGAAAAGAAATTAGATTAAAATAAATTTAAAAATAAATAAATAAAACTTTCATAAATCAAATACTTTTTTACTTTACGTATACTTTCAATTTAAAAATTTCCAGATTTAATAACTTTCTATTTGTCATATTTATCAGTTTTATGATGTGACAGCTTCAGTATGTCCATTTGTTGCTTCGTAGGTGGGTAGAGAGTAGAGGGGTTATATGTGGCTATTGTAAACAAAGAAATGAAAAAGAAAAATCATTCAGCATGCACGCCATACACCTGTTAAAGTATTTCAACATTAATTTTCTTTCCAGAACAAAATGCAAAATACTTAGCAGAGGCATAATATTGAATAATCAATCCTATCACTAAAAATGTTCGATTCGAATGAATTGTTTACTATTTCAGAATTTTTATTTCCTATTGACCCGCAATACCATAATGGAATCTGTAATACAGTAACATGTCGGCTCCTTTTTCTCCGTGATGCTTTTCTCCGGGTTGCTTTTTTCCAGGAGTGATTTTTTTTTACGGGGTGCTTTTTTTCCGAGGTGATTTTCTCCGTATCCCGAGAGGGATATGTTTACGCAAACATGTATCTTTTTCTGTGCGATTTTTTCCGAGATTCAAAATAAATAGGGTTATATAGAATTAGTCAAACACTCGTTAGTTTCAAACAAACGTTTGTGCAAAAATGTTCTCCCTCTCTCTCTGTATATAAATTATTCTGTGTATTTTATCGTTAATGAAAATGCTCAGTCGTTCATTCTTTATCGATTAATCGATGTTTGCAAAGCTTTTATTTTTAATTTCATTTTTCGTTTGCATCATCCTATTCTCCAGTTTGTGTTAAAAATTTTTTGCATGTGGCTACTGTGCTTTTTTTTAGTTTTCTCTCTGGAATCCATGAAGATTTAATTTAATATTTTATTTAGTTTCTCATTCAATATGGTTTTGCGCTTCGATCGGGGCTGGAACAATATAAATTGCTATGATTAGCTATATTGTTTTACGAAATCGATGCAGATTTCCCAGCTTTATGAAGTACATGCCCCCTGATGAGTACTTACTTCTAATTTTAAGCATTTTAATCCAATTAATTCTGGGGTCATTTGTTTTCTCTGTCATTAAGTTTAATGGCCCCTTTTCCTTATTATTATCATTCATGTCAGTGTAAGTAATTTAAATTGTTTTTGTCTCTTATTGGTTCGTAATCTGTATCGCAACAATTTTGTGTCAGTCTTTCCTATAAGTTAAAATCAGTTCTATTTTTTTGTGTTGGTATTGTTTTGTATTTATTAATTGCTAAATTTTAAGATTAAATTTTATTACGATATCTATCATTTATATATATCTATATATCATATGTGTATATATATATAACAGTCTTGTGCGTTTTATTGATATAGCTACGATATTCAAATGGAGTGTTCAGAGATCCGTTGTAGCCCCTTTATACAGTAATGAATGTCCAATTTTCGGAAATAATGTATTTTTTCCCCTACTATTTATTAAAAAAGAAGAAGAAAAAAAAGAAAGAATAAAAAAAAGAAAACATTTCCATTAAATAAACTTTTCGGACTCTCTCTTTCTTTCTCTCTCCCCTTTTTTTTTTACTCGATCAGTATTTAAATTTTCCCTTTATTTTATTTATTTATTTATATATATATTTTTTAAATAAGATTTTATTTTATAATATCACTAGCAGGCTTCGCTGGACCCTATTTTTAAATGAATCACTATAATTACTGAATTCAAAATTGCATTAATTTCTATCACGTGAAAAAAAAAAAAAAAAAAAAAAAAAAAGCTAAACAAAATCTGATTAGGAAAAATATCGCACCGGGTTCTCACTGCCTTCGGAAAAAATTCCCAAAATGCTCTAACTCTTATTTCTGTTATTTTCCCCCTTCGCCCCCCCCCATTCCGTCCCTCCTAATAACGTTACACTTTCGAAAATATCCCCATTCGACTTGCAGGCCTCTAAAACCAATCTGTACCAATTTTGAACGGTCTAACTGCATTTCTATTTGTTTTTGCCCATACCCCCCCCCCTACCCGCCCTCCTAATAATTTTACAAATTCAAAAATATCCGCATTCGATTTTAAGTATCGAAAACCATTTGTGTACTAATTTTGAACGATCTAACTCTATTTTTATTTTTTGCCTCCCCCCAACCCCTCCCCCTTCTCGCCCCTCCTAATAACTTTACACTTTTGAAAATATCCCCATTCGACTTGCAGGCCTTTAAAATCTATCTGTACCAATTTTGAATGCCCTAACTGTATTTCTATTTGTTTTTGCCCATAGCCCCCCCCCCCTTACCGCTCCACCCCCTATTCGCGCCTCCTAATAATTTTACAAATTAGAAAATATCCGCAATCGATTTGTAAATATCGAAAACCTCTATATACCAAATTTGAACGATCTAACTCTATTTTTATTTTTGCCCCCCTCTCTCCCCTCCTAAGAACTTTACACTTTCGAAAATATCCCCATTCGACTTGCAGGCTATTGACACCTATCTTTGCCAATTTTGAAAGGCCTAACTGTATTTCTAATTGTTTTTGCCCCTCCTGCATCTCCCCCACCCCTGCTGACCCACCTGGGGGCTGAATTTTTAAAATTACAAAAATTGGTTTTTAGACATTTGTATTAGCTATATTTTATAGCAAAAATTTCACGTATGTCTGTTTTTTTTTTTTTTTTTTTTTGTTTGAGATATATAGGATTATGCGAAATCGCGTTTTACGCATGTGAAATCCCGTTTTGCCCCCCCCTTCCCCTTGGGAACCGAATTTCGAAAATTCCAGAAATTGGTTTTTAGACATTTATATTAGCTATATTTTAAAGCAAAAATTTTACGGATATCTGTTTTTTTGTTTGAGATATGAAGGATTTTTTGAATTCACGTTTTGCCCCCTCCCCCCCTTGGGGGGGGCGAAATTTTTCAATTTTTTTTTCCTAAACCATCCCTGACCTATAAGGAAAAAAACAAAAAAAGAATGATTGAAATCGGTCAAACCGTTTACGATTTTATAAAGGACATACAAACATTCATTTTTATATACTATATAGATTTATAATTGTTTGTTGTTATACTATAATAAAAAAATAATTTATCAATGAAAAATATTACAGATTATGTATGTATATATATATATATACATATATATATATATATATATATAATTTTGATTTCCTATAAAAAATGTTATGTTGCTTTTAGAAGATTCAAATAAAAAGACGGCATATGCTGACTGCGCCCAAATGCTGGAATATTGTGAACATAATTTAAAATACTGTATAAATATACAATGTCCTTCTCACAGTTGTAAATAGTCAATCATTCATAGTCTTCCTTAAAATAAAAGGAAAAAACAGATTAAAAGATAGAAATTTTTCAAAATATTGCAGCTTAATAGATTTACTTTATATATATTACTAGCAGGTTTTGCCCGCTTCGCTGGTCATTATATTGAAATGAAGTCTCAAAATACCATATCATTAATAATAATAATAATAATAATAAAATCATTGAAATCAGTCAAAATCTAAGTTAAAGTTCTCGCTACCTTCGATAGCAGTTTTCCCACTCGCCACATTTCACAAAATCCCTTTATAGTGCATGTTACATAAACATACCTAGCCCACATATTAAAAAATCGGGATTCTAATATTATTTGAAGCAAAGTTATGTTTTAAAACGTGTTTTTTAGCCCCTCCCCCCGGCCCGCTTTTAACTGAATACATGTCCCCCCCCTCTAAGGGAGGTAGGGTGGAGTTTCACAAAATCAAATTGTAGTGTGTGTTGAATACGCATCAGCAGTCCACGCATCAAAAATTGCCATTCCAAGATAGTTTGGAACAGAGTTACGCATGAAAACATGTTTTAAATAAGCCCCAACCCTCAAGGAGGTGATAGCACGGAATTCCAAATAATCCCTTTGTAGTTTGTGTTGAGTACGCATAACCAATCAACCTATAAAAAATCGCTTTCCTGAGATAATTTAGAGCAGAGTTACTCTTTAAAACGTGTGTTTGCCCCCACCCCCCACCCCGCTTTTAAAGGTAGGAAAATGAAAAGTTCACAAAAATCCCCTTATAGTGCGTGTTGGGAACGTATAACCAGTCCGCACATAAAAAAATCATCAAGGTAGTTTGGAGCAGAGTTACTCTCTTAAAAGCGTTTTTTGCCTCTCTTCCCGCCTTTGAATTGGGGAAGGGTGAAAATCTGTAAAATCCCTTTACTGTGCGTGTTGGAAAACAACCCACATATACAAATTAATCTTACTGAATCTTACTTAATCTTACTGAATCAAGCAAAGTTATACTTGAAAACGGGTTTATATTGCCCCCCTAAGGGGAAAAGGGGGAACTTTCGCAAAACCCCATTACAGTGTGTGTCAGACACACGTAAGTAAGCCACTCACTAAAATTTGTAACCTCAGGTCCTATAGATTTCCCCGGATGAATTTAGCGCTAAAAGAGGGGCTCGATTTTGCTCCCTCGTAAACCCCCCCCCCCCAAAAAAAAAAAAAAAAAAAATCGAATATCACAAAAAAACAAACATGATGTTTTGGAAATATCCTCAAGAAGACTCTTGGCGATTTTCTATATCTTTGCGCTGTTATTGGAACAGTTTTACTCGAAAACCCGTATTTTGCTAAATTTACCTCCGAAGACAGTTTTTACCCCCACCCCCCTCTTAAAAATCCAAAACTCAAATCGCAGAAAATGCTTTTTTTTTTGCACTCAATTCTAAGCCCTCTCCTTGCAATTTCTTCACCGTGAAGCTATTTGGAGCCGAATTATGCTTATAAGGGAGGTTTTGCCTTCTGCCCCCCCCAGGGGGAGCGGGGGAATATTTTGCGAAATCCCGCCTTAATGGGCGTCAGGGTCCTAAAACCAACGAGCTCACCAAACTTTGCGAGTCTATCTCCCCATAGAATTGCCACGGCTGTGTTGAATCTGTGAATCAGTGATTTTACTCTTTTATTCCCCACCACGCCCCCAAAGGGGTAAAGGGGGGGCTTTCACAAAATCCCGTTACAATGAGTTTTGGACACACGTAAATAAGCCACACACACTAAAATTTATTACCTCAGCTCCGATAGATTTCCACGGACGAATTTAGTGCTAAAAGGGGGGGGGGGGTCGAATTTGCCCCTTCGTAACTCCACCCCAAAATCGAAAATCGGAAAAAATCAATTTTTGCAAATACCTTCAAGAAGACGTTTGGCTTTTCTTTTTTTTTTTTTTTTTTTTTTTTTTTTATATCTTTGAGCTATTACTGCTAGAATTTTACTCGAAAATCCATATATTGCTGAATTTCCCCCCGAAAATCCTTTTTGCCCCCTCTCCCCCCTTAAAAATCCAAAATTCCAAAATCGCAGAAAATGATTTTTTTTTACTTAAGTCTAGTCTCCCCATCTGCAATTTTTTCATCGTGAAGTAGTTTCGAGCCGAGTTATGCTTATAAAGGTGTTTTTGCCTCCTGCGCCTCCGAAAATCATTTTCACCCCTTTTCCCCCTTAAAAATCCAAAATTCCAAAATCGCAGAAAATGATTTTTTCGTATTCAAGTCTAGTCTCTCCATCCGCAATTTGTTCCTCGTGAAGCAATTTGAAGCCGAGTTATGCTTATAAAGTTGCTTTTGCCTTCTGCACCTCCGAAAATTATTTTCAACCCCTTCCCCCCTTAAAAATCAAAATTTCCAAAATCACAGAAAACGATTTTTTCGTATTCAATTCTAGTCTCCCCATCTGCAATTTCATCACTGTGAAGTAATTTGTTGCCAAGTTATACTTATAAATGTGATTTTGCCTTATGCGCCCCCGAAAATCTCATTTTTACCCCTACCCCCCTTAAAAATCCAAAATTCCAAAATCGCAGAAAATGATTTTTTTAAATTCAAGTCTAGTCTCCCCGTCTGCAATTTCTTCACCGTGAAGCAATTTGGAGCCGAGTTATGCTTATAAAGGTGGTTTTTCCTTCTGCCCCCCCGGCGGGGGAACTGGGTGGTATTTCGCAAAATCCCGTCTTAGTGAGCGTCAGGGTTCTAAAATCAACCTGCTCACCAAAAATTGCGACTCTACCTCCCATAGGATCGCCACAACCGTGTTGAGTCAGTGAATCAGTCAGTGAATCAGTGAGTTTACTCTTTTATATATATAGATGTAGCCTTGTATATTGTCTAAAAAAAAATAGCTAAGTTCGAAAAATGATTTTCATGAATTTATAACAACTATTATAATTATATTTCATTAGGAAGCGTACAAAAATGTCTTCATAGCTTAATTTCGAAAAAGAAAATATTAGAAATATTGCAGTGGTTTTTATAATCGCAGTGCCTCAAAACGCGTAATTATAGAAGAAACACAGTTTCAAAAATTTGACCCAGAAATTATACTTTAAAGAGTGAGGGGGATTGACTGTTCTTTCGAGGGAGAAGACGTGAATGCGTAAAGTATTTTTTTTTTTTTTTTTTTTTTTTTTTTTGTCTTTTTATAGGACTGAGGACTATTAGTCTCAATCTGGGATTTTTGCGGCATCATTTTTCGGTAGTTGAACATTTATGGAAATCTAAATTTTATCGAAAATATAAAAGAATAATTTGAAAAAAAAAAAAAAAAAAAAAAAAAAAAAAAACTAATAGTCCTCCGTCCTAAACTAAATTCTGCTTTTGCCAGAATTTCATCAAAAACAGTTTTTTGTTCTTTTTTTTTTTTTTTTTTTTTTTTTTTTTTTGTCTTTTTATAGGACTGAGGACTATTAGTCTCAATCTGGGATTTTTGCGGCATCATTTTTCGGTAGTTGAACATTTATGGAAATCTAAATTTTATCGAAAATATAAAAGAATAATTTGAAAAAAAAAAAAAAAAAAAAAAAAAACTAATAGTCCTCCGTCCTAAACTAAATTCTGCTTTTGCCAGAATTTCATCAAAAACAGTTTTTTGTTCTTTTTTTTTTTTTTTTTTTTTTTTTTTTTTGTCTTTTTATAGGACTGAGGACTATTAGTCTCAATCTGGGATTTTTGCGGCATCATTTTTCGGTAGTTGAACATTTATGGAAATCTAAATTTTATCGAAAATATAAAAGAATAATTTGAAAAAAAAAAAAAAAAAAAACTAATAGTCCTCCGTCCTAAACTAAATTCTGCTTTTGCCAGAATTTCATCAAAAACAGTTTTTTGTTCTTTTTTTTTTTTTTTTTTTTTTTTTTTAAGAAAAAGAAAAGAAAATTAATAATAATCAGTATCGTTACAAACTATATCGAAAAAGTTTATTTTAATAATTTTGATTTAGGAAATAAAAATTGCGCGTGCAATAATATGAAATAAAAATAAGTAAAAAAAATGAATTTAATGATTTAATTTTTATATAAAACACGATCGCGTGCTATTTTAAAAAGCAGATGTAAAATTTAAATTTTAATTTTTTTGGCAACAATTATAAATTAAAATAAATAATTTAATGAAAGTTTAGGAGTTAGAATTTCTAATTTTATTTCTTCTCTTTCTTTTCTTTTCTCTCTCTCTCTCTCTCTCTCTCTCTTTTTTTTTTTTAATGGATCAAGCTTTAATTTTTTAAAAGTTTTTTATTATTCCCGTGAAAAAAATTTAATTTCGTTGTGAAATTTTGTGTTATAGTTTCAAAGAATATTTCTGAACATCGCTGACTAATTGTCTGTTGCATTAATTATTTTTTAAATGTATTACTTATAAATAAATATGAAGTGTTATTTTATCATTACTTATTTTTATTTAATTAATTATATCGCATTTCTTTTAATATAAAAAATTCTGGATGTATTTATGTTTGAATTATACAGCCATGACAATTATAATCAGGTACTGGAATATCAGCATTACTTAATGGTATTACAGCATTACTTATAGCATTACTTATCAGGTACTTAATGATCCAGGCCCTTTTAATTTCGATTTTAAAGTTACATTTTGAGAAACCGGTTTATTTTTAATTGTTTATTAAATGTTTGTGTCAACTTCAAGTAAAGTAACAGTGCTTGTATTTTTCCACTTTTACGAAAAATAATCTGGTATTGCATTCACACCACTTTTTCATATCCTATATTATTATACATATATTATTACAGTTTAAAATATAAGGTATTTTAACATTTCAAACACGTTTTAAACAACAGGATAAATTATTTTTAGTATCAATTGTTATTATTATTATTGTAGGGCTTTTGCTGGAATTCGATAATCTATCTCTCATACAACCTACAGCCGAGGTTTCAAAGCATATTGATAACAATGCAACAGGAAATGACCAGAACTTTAGGGCTTATTTGGAGGGGATGTTGTCTACTGTGGTACTGACATTTTTCTCGTCTCCAAGAATACAGTCCGTTAAGAAATTATAAGACCATTTTAATTTTGTAAATTATAAGAAAAATAAAGATTCTAATCATAATTTAAATACATAAAATAACATATTGCTCTATATTTTTTATAATTAGTTTGCAATAACTTGGTATAATGCAATAAATGTTTAATTAAAATATATATTAGAAATAAGTGAAAAATAATCTGTTAATAAAATATAAGACCACTTGTCAAAAAACAAAATTGTATAAAAAAAATTAATATGATACTTGTCCTCCATTTTTCCCGATGACATCAAACATTCTGTTTTTCATTGAAGTAACCAGGTGGTTAAGTTCAGTTATAGAAATATTGTACCATTCTTTTAGAATGGCTACTTCCAGTTCATTAGCAGATGAAAATTGTTTATTATTAGCATAAACTTTGCGAGATAATATACCCCATAGGTTTTCCATGGGGTTCAAGTCTGGACTTCGACTTGGTCATGGTAAAACATTATTTTCTTCTTTTTTAAACCACTCCTGTGTGGATTTAGATGTATGACAAGCAGCATTGTCCTGTTAAAACACCCAGTTAGCACACCTGATAAAGGTCCAAAAGGTATCATATGATCATGTAGCATACACTGATATTGTGTAGAGTTCATATGACCCGAAATTCGCTGTAAATCCCACAACCCCTCATAACTGAAACCTCCCCAAATCATTACTGATCCTCCACCCATTTGTCGACTGAAGCATTCTTTTGGTTCCTTCCTCAAGTCATGCCAATAATGTTTGTAACCATCCGAACCATCAAGGTTAAATTTCTTTTCATCAGAAAATATGATCATTCCATGACATGACATTTTTAGCCCGTTTTAATCTTTCTTCTCGATGACATTTCAATAACTTTGGTTTTTTCTTCAATTTCATAAATTTCGTATTAATATTTAATTCAAGACTCTTCCAGACTGTTACATGTGAAGTTTTCTTGCTGAAACGTTTCGAAATTTCACGAGTTGAAAGACCTTTTTTAGTTGACAGTCGAAAAATTTGTTTATTATCACGTGCTGTCAAAATATTTTTTCTACCAGATCGTTTTATTTTGTTTGAAAAACCTTTTCTAAGTATAACATTATGAATGGCAGATTTAGAACGGTTTATTAACCTCGCAATATCTCTTTCAGATTTACCAGAACCTTTATAAAATAAAAATTTTCTTACTTAGCACTCCAATAAATCTTTATCTCGAGGCATCGTCAAATTAATCGTAGATAACACATTGAAAACCTAAGCCTTTACTTCTTAGGTAATGCTTTTACGAAATACTGACACATGCGCTTTATATTGAGTTTGACGTCATGTATAATATGCTAATTTTCTCAAGTGGTCTTATAATTTCTTAACAGTCACAGTCTTTAATTTTTAGAAAAATGAATAAGTTTTAATGAAATTTAATTTAATTTTAAAAGTTGGAATTAGTATAGGATGCGTTTTCTTATCAATTTTAAATACGCAACTAAAAATTTGCATATTATGCTCTCTTCTTTAGAAATGCACCAATACGCTTGTGGTCTTATAATTTCTTAACGCACTGTAATTGCTTCCTTCAATGATCATCAGACATTCAGTGTTCGAGCGTTTTAGAATAGAAAGTGACGTAGTTTGGTTTCACACATCTGCAAACTTATAGTACCATTCCGAGAAAAAGTCGCATGTGTGATTCTGTCAAACATGTCCTACATTTTTTAAATCGACAATTATTGATACTGTTAAAAATTAAACAGAAATAAATAAATAAATAAATAGAAAAGGAAAAGGGAGGGTGTTATATTATGAAACAAAAGATTAAAAAAATAGAATGATTTTTTATTTGTCAATGCATAAAAATTATTATTTATGTAAATTTGAATCATGTACTATATTATATTAATCTAAATAATTAATTTTTTTAAGTACATGTAATGTTTATTCAAAAATATATACAAAAACTCATCTTCTAACCTCATTTTTTTTCTTTCTTATTTCTTTCTTCTTTTTTTTTCTTAATACATCTTTACATTTATTTATCTTTTATATATAAAATTATTTAATGTATATGCATTTTTTTTTCCCCATTTTGATTCTAAGTGACAATTCTATTAAACACTTAATTTATAAGTCCTGCCCCTGTCCCGGGCGTGTATGTTCGTCTTTTCAAAGTACGATTCTTTGTATTGTATTGCTACCAATGAAACTAGTGACACGATCTGTTAATGCAATAAAATTTAAAATAATCCTGGAAGTGATCTTAACAGTGTTTTTGAAAGATTTACTCATTGTAGAGTTTAGAGAGGACGGTGGAATTGGGAAGCGAATTCCTTTAATTTTCGTCGGCAGTAAAGGGTTTAAGAGCGGACAATACCTAATCTCGCCGGCAGCCTTCGCCCATGTTATTCTATGGGAAAATTTGTTCACATAATTACTCATTACCTAATGAATATTTTTCAATTCTGTTTTCACATTTAGAAAATTCATAAGCGTTAAATTAGTACTTGTTTTCCAAAAATTGATTTTTTAAATTTTTAGTATTTCATTTTGCGATTAGAAAATGAGAAAAATGCATTTTGTGAAAAATCGCATTTTTGAACTCAAAATTAAAATGCAAAAATTAAAAAAGATGAATTTTTCAAAAATGAGTACTTATTTAACGGTTATGAATTTTCTGACTGTGAAAACAGAATTTAAAAATATTCATTAGGTAAGGTGTAATTGTAGCAACAAATTTTCCCATAGAATAACATGGGCGAAGGCTGCCGGCGAGATTAGGTATTGTCCCCTCTTAATACACAAACATGAAAATTGTCGTACGTTTTACACACATTAATTATACGAATAGAGGACTCAAAGTAGTATCGTTTGAAAATTATGGTTAATGTGAGTTTAAGGGGGAAAATGTTGTTTTATAATCTTATAAAGTTTTTTAATTAATCGTTATTTTTATGCAATTTTTCATATTATACACATAATCTTTTGAATTAAAAATTCTTAAACAAAAAAGTTGTTAAATTTGGTAATTTCTTAAAATTTAAATAAAAACATGGAGTATTGGATATTACCCTGTTTTTATTAACTTCGATTCTTGTTTGTTTGTTTGTGTCGCCTGTACATATCATGCAATCGACTAACTTCCATCATGCAATTTTAATCATGTAATTTTAACTAACTTCCCGACTAGTTAGACATTTGGAAATTTCAGAAAAGCTCAGAACACGGTGACAATGCATTTAAAAAATATTTTTAGCCAACTGTTTCAGGTATTCGCTGCCTTCGATAGCGTTTATATGATCCAACAATCATGTAAATTCCCGACTAGTTAGACATTTGAAACTTTCAGAATAGCTCAGATCATGTGACAATGCATTTTTTAAATATTTTAGCCAATTATTTCGGATTCCCGCTGTCTCCGATAGCGTTTATGATTCAGCAGAAAATTTAAAAACATGGTATTCCAAAAGTTATTTTTATCTTGTAATTATTTTATACTATTAAACGTATATTTAAATTATAAAAGGATTTGGTTTATAACAGCTCTTTTTTTTTTTTTTTTTTTTTTTTCAATTTACGATAGCTCTAATTTAAAGACATATTTTTAAGGTAAAACATAATGCATTTCAATTAATTGAAATTGGCTACTTATTTTTAAAAAGTGAATTATTTATAGTTAATTTTCTGTATATATAAGAAAAAAGTAAAAGATCCAGAAATTTTTTTGATTTTCGGTTTTCGACGAATTTACACTTTTTGAGATTTCCTGAACGCATTTCGACAATTTTTAGTAGATATTTGTCTTTTTTATGTTAGCAGACAATGTGAACAAACACTATACCTCCTGATTCAACTGTCAAGTTGAATTTCCTGATATAATTTAACCAAACTTGATATTTTATTTGTTCTTGACTTGAATAATTGCTGATTATTTGATTATAACACTCAAAAGTTGACATTACCAGGTTGCGATATCCTCTCATTTCAGGAAAGGCTTGGTTGTTTTCTGTTAGATTCTCTGTTATTTTGCGCTTAATTGATTATTCCACTTTAAATGCTTGGCTTTTACTACGTTTAATAGATTATTATTATTATTATTATTATTATTATTATATAGTATGTAAAATTCTGCTATTTGAGTTCGAGTGCATATCGGCCAACAGGTGACGCTGTTAGATTTTTAACTTAATCCTGTTTGGGGGTAACTATATTTAAGCTTCTACAGTGTTTAAGAATATAAAACTTGGCATGCGCAATGTTCCTCAGATAAAACTATGCTGATTCAGTTTGAATACATATCGAACGACAGGTAGCGCCACTATTCTGCATTATTTTTCGTTTACGTGAAAGCTATATCTGAGCTTCTATGCTATGCACCAAACCCCCGTGTGCTATACATTATTAAAAAAATATTCTTATTAAATTTGGCGAATATAGGCTGACATGTAAAACTGGTATTACATTCTGTGGTTTCCCAGATGACTGTATCTCAAGAACTATTGGTGAAAATTGTATAGAATAACATATGTAAATGGTGATTATGAGAAGATAAACTGATTAAATTTTTGTTCATGTTAATCGGTAGGTGACGTTGTTGTGTGAAATGATGTAGAAGGAAGTATTGGATTCGTGAATTTTTCGACTCCTATTTTCTACGAATTTACATGTTTTGAGATGTCCTAAGCATGATTCAACCATTTTTAGAAAATGGCTGCCTGTGTTTATGTTTATGATGTGTTGGTAAAACTTTGTATCTCATAAACCATTAGACAGATTCTAAACAAGATTAGTGTTTGGTTAGACCTTGATTTTATTTGATGAAGATTAGCTTTTGGAATATATCATCCAAAAGTGGCGCTGCTATGCTGTGATCCGACCCATTTAATTGGAGATTAGAACTCAGTTTCTGTAGTGTATAACAGCATCCAACTTAGTATATGAGATAGACATTATGTGACACTGTGCTGCTTCATCTTGGGTGCAAATCAGCCGACACATTGCGCTGCTTTGCTGCGATTTAATTTCGTCTATGAGAAGGCCATACCTCTTCTTCTATGACATATAAATGCACCAAACTTTATATGTTGTATGGATAATGTGTGAAACCATGCTGATTTAATTTAGACGCATATCGGATAAAAGGTGGCGTTGCTATGCTGTATAATAATAATAATTATTATTATTTTCATTTACGGTTGTGGTTGTGTGGTTAAAGCCGATTGATTACGCTAGGGTCCTAGGCCTGTGGGTTAAAGGCCCTTCGTTGGGGATTTTCGTAAGGGGTCTTAGTCCTTATTTACGTAAAATTCGGATAAAACCATGGAAAACTACGAACGACTAGGTCGACGAGCGCTACCTGTGATCGAACCTGGCACTTTCCGTATATCAGCTTTCAGCGCAGAACCGCTCGGCCACTGGTGGGGCTTTTCATGTACGGAAAGGCTATATCTAAGCTTCTTGGTTATATAAGTACAATAAACTCGTTATATATTTTATTTATTAATTTATTTTATCTTATTTATTTATTTTTATAACAGAGTCTGAAAAAGCATTGTTTACACGGAAATTTTCTATTTCTATATTTATTATCTGAATGCTTACCTAAAAAATTAACTAAAGATTTATAAAACGACCGAATTATAAACAAATGATTTAATATTGCATGTATGCCTTGGCATTCTCAGAAACGACTCTGATAAAAGTTTAGGATTAGGATTAGTATTTTGTGTGACGCTAATTCTAATTCAATAAACAATAACAGTCTCGTTGTCCTAAATTAAATCTTTTTTTTTTGTATTAGAATTTATATTTTACTTAGAAACAAAAAATTAGCTTCAACTTCTTTCTTTTTTTCTTAAATACACATTTTCAGTTTTTACACGCATTCTTTTGTATTTAAAATTGCTACTAAAGAAAAATATCTGTATGTGCAGTTTTTTTAAATGCAATTCAATGACTGGTGATTTAGCTTATTTTCTAGATTTATTTTCCCTTATTTTCTTTTATTTGTCTAGCAAGAAAGTGAGTGTAATTTCATTCTCTTTTTTTTTTTTATCTGCTGACATATTGTTTCGATGTACATAATATTCTTCGCGATCAAAATGCCCAGAAAAAGATTGATCGGTTTTATTGAGAGGCAAATAATATAGAGAAGTTCATAGAGATATTCTTCGTCATGTAAATAAAATTGCTGATAGATTTTTTCTTTCTTTCTGAAGGATATAATAGCAATTACCAAGAAAGTTTTTTCACTGAAGTTTTGAATTTCTACATTTATTATTTAAATCCTTACTTAATGTTTACTAGCACATACTTATTACGGCATCCCTTCGTCTGCTACTAATAAGTTTAGTTTTCTAATTACTCGTGTCAAATTTAATCCAATTTAGTGATTACAGTGCAACCTTTTTGAAAAAACTCCTTTCATAAGTGATATTAATAATAACTTTTATTAAAGTGCAAAGCATAATGATATAAAATATCATTTTCTATCTCTCTGTCTCCAGCTCCCCCATCTCTATCCAGACATATGTAACATTCACTTAATTTTTTATTTACAGAAAGTGACATTTGCACAAAATGTCAATAAAAAAATCGATAATAACTGTTGTTTAAAAATAATTTATTTTTCACCCCCCCCCCCTTTTTAACATAAATAGCTAGCAGGGTGATAAGAAGACAACCACATTTTTTACTCTGCTCCCCTCTTAGCAACTCCTCCCCCCGATATGTGTAACACTCACTGTAATTTTTAACAGTAAACATACAGAAAGTTTTATTTAACTCGATACTAGAGCAGTTAAAAAAAAAACAGCTGCGTTTTCTCCCCCCCCCCCTTCCCCCCATTGCCCCCCATTATATATAACACTGATTCTGATATTGATAAAAAGTAAGTGATAGTTATAAAATATATCATTAAAATTGGTAAAATGGTGATACAAAAAAATCTTGTTACTTTCCTCTGCCTATTCCCCTTTAGCCCTCCCCACTTCCAATTATGTTTCACACTTACTGTAATTTTTTCACAAATTGTACGTGATTATACAAAGTTTCATTAAAATCCGTAAGAAATTGGTATAAAAATAATTATTTTATTTCGATCTGGTCCTACCTCCCCCCCCCCTTTACCCCAAGTATATACTAAGTGAATGTTGTACCAAATCAACTGAAATTTTTAAAAATGTAATTTTAAAGTCATTCTTTAAATTCATTGTTTGATATTTATTACTTTTACGATTTGCAAATTTCATTCCAAGTGCCTTTTTTTCTGTGTCCTTTTTTCCGGGATACATTCGCTATATGATTTCAACCACCAATGTTCTAAAAACAATTCATATTAGATTTCAAAATATCCTTTGCTTTGCATAAGGCTTTATTTCCATATGTCTTTCATTGTTCATCCATTTACGTCTTCTTTCCCGACGTTCGATCTTTGAAATGATAAATTATCATACATATACATATTTTAATAATTTTTTAAAACGTATTAAAATGCCAAGCAACAGATTTAAGATTACTGAAAGCATATAAACTAATAAGAATAAAATTTCCCGTACATATATATATATGATACATCTCATCATACATAATTCATACATCTTTTACTGTTAATTTAAATTTAAGATAATTTATGGATTAAGTATAATATCACACACACACTCATATATATACATATAGGGGCGTATTAAAGGTAAAGGCATATTTGAGCTCAAGCCCCCCCTATATATATTGCAAAATTTTCTTTATGAAACTAGTATGTTGTGGCCACCACGAGACTTTTTTCTATATTTTCCTATACAAATTCACTCAGCAACAATAAAAAAAAAAAAAAAAAAAGTGGGACTTTGACAAAATTTTGGGTAAAATGTGAAAATTATTCTAAGTTTGTCAGAACACGGAAACCGTGGGAGTTTGGTAGAATTAAGGGGAGAGAAAAAGAAAAAAAAAAAAAAAGTGGGACTTTGACAAAATTTTGGGTAAAATGTGAAAATTATTCTAAGTTTGTCAAAACACGGAAACCGTGGGACTTTGACAAAATTGGGGGGGAGGGGGGGAAATGCAAAAATTTGTTTAAGTTTGTCAGAACACGGAAACCGTGGGAGTTTGGTAGAATTAAGGGGAGAGAAAAAGAAAAAAAAAAAAAGTGGGACTTTGACAAAATTTTGGGTAAAATGTGAAAATTTGTTAAAGTTTGCCAAGACACGGAAACCGTAGGACTTTGACAAAATTAGGGGAAAAAAGCAAAAATTAGTTTAAGTTTGTCAGAACACGGAAACCGTGGGAGTTTGGTAGAATTAAGGGGAGAGAAAAAGAAAAAAAAAAAAAAGTGGGACTTTGACAAAATTTTGGGTAAAATGTGAAAATTATTCTAAGTTTGTCAAAACACGGAAACCGTGGGACTTTGACAAAATTGGGGGGGAGGGGGGGAAATGCAAAAATTTGTTTAAGTTTGTCAGAACACGGAAACCGTGGGAGTTTGGTAGAATTAAGGGGAGAGAAAAAGAAAAAAAAAAAAGTGGGACTTTGACAAAATTTTGGGTAAAATGTGAAAATTTGTTAAAGTTTGCCAAGACACGGAAACCGTAGGACTTTGACAAAATTAGGGGAAAAAAGCAAAAATTAGTTTAAGTTTGTCAGAACACGGAAACCGTGGGAGTTCGATAAAATTAAAGGGAGAGAAAAAAAAAAAGGATTTTTTTTCTAAGTTTTTTTTCGTAAAAAGTAAAACAAATCGATAACTTTGTTTTAAATTATCACAAATTTATAGTTCAACCATTCGTTTTAAAGGTACTGACGAGACCTTTCGAAAGATACCCATCTTGAAAATTGTTGCCCTATATCACCCTGTTAAAAATTTGGAAAAAGCGGGATGGCAACGCAACCTGTAAGACGATTTTTACCAAAAGTTGATAGGCACTAATTTATGTCAAGGTGCAACTACATACCACCCCTATATCACTTTGCCCTATATCACCCTGTTAAAAATTTAGAAAAAGCGGGATGGCAACGCAACCTGTAAGACGATTTTTACCAAAAGTTGACAGGCATTAATTTATGTCAAGGTGCAACTACATATCAATTTGTACGAAATTCTGTGCAGTAGTTCCGGAGATACAGTTGCCACAAAATTTTGTCACACACACACACACACACACACACACAGACAGACAGACAGACAGACAGACATTTTCTAAAAATGGTAAAATCGTGTTCTACAGCTCTGAAAACGTGTAAATCCATCAAAAACCCGAAATCGAAAATTTTTACGAATCCAATACTTTCTTCTATTGAAGATAGAAGAAAGTAATAATCAAAACCAAATTTTAAAACTAAAATACATCCATTGATTTATCGTAATTAATATTAAACACTAGAAAATAAAAATATTTTTTAGTCGTTTTTTAAATGAAATGTTTGGATCCTTATAATCTTTTAATTGCTAAAATATATATATATACACTTGGCACGTGTTTACACTTTTAAATAAAAAATGTAAAATTTTTTCATGGATTTTTCCAAAGCCGTTTGACTTTTCTAATGTTTTCGGTCGATCAATAACCAGATTATCAGCAAAACAGTATATATTCCTGAATGGAATATTAAATCATATTGATTTTAAATTTTAAAAGTTATTTTATCAGTCCTTTTCAACGAAAAAATAAAATGGAATAATAAATCATATTGATTTTAAAATTTAAAAGTGAGTTTATCAGTCCAATTTTCAACAGAAAAGGAAAAAAATTTCACCCTGGCATAGCGCGGATTACTAATGAACGCTAATTCTCCAGAAAATTAAGATAATTCAAATTAAATTGCCATTAAAAAAAAATATATATATTTTTTTTTATCAATATTCCTTAATTTTCGAAGAAACTAGATTTCTGTTTTAATAATCAGGGCAAAACGTTTTCATTAAAAAATTGTGAATATTACAATATAAACTATATGATAATATGACAATCAGTGCCTGATTTAAGGCAGGGCATTCGGAGCATGTGCCCTGGGCCCTCACAGTGAGGGGGTCTCCAAGAAATTCCATCATACATTTAAAAAAATAGTTAAAAGGAAAAATTTACAAATTTGTTATAATGATCGTTGTTTTTTCGTCAATGGATAGAGGTATTAACGTGCTGTTTTATAAATCGGCGGTATGATCCTTCAAGAAAACTATCAGCTCATCAAAAAAATTTCAGTATTTTCGCTAAACTCAAATACAACTGCATACTACTGATACTGCATTCCAAACTCTTACTAAGGCTAACTAAATCCGAGGCATGCATCGCAGAGCAGATACACAGGTGCAATGTACATTGATCCAATAGACAAGTATCAGATCTAGTTAAACCCTACTCTTATCAATAAAATGAAAAGTGAAGTGAAGTGAAGAGAATTTTTAGACGCATGAATAAAAAATATGTGGTTTGTTTTGTTTGTTGTAATATTAAAGTATGAGGAAAAGGGGCTCATTGAACATGAATGCCCTGGGCCTCCAAATGAGTAAATCGGTCCCTGATGACAATATAAACTATGACAATATAAAGTGCATTACTTTTGGTCTGGAGTGTTTTTTATTTAAAACTTAACATGAAAGGCAAAAATATGCTTTGCAAGGGCAGCAAATAAACTAGTTCGGACCCTGCTTTCAAATTCGTTCAAAGTATGTTGCAATAGCTCTCTCTAGTGCTCGCTTGCCGACTTTCTTGTGAGATCATCTTCCTTCCAATAGTTTTTCCTTTTTCTTAGAACAGTTAGTAAGAAGTAAGAAACATACCGCTGGGAGGAAAGACATAGGCTTTGTATAGTACTGAAGCGCAGAAATGCAGCTTTTCCAGCCAATTGTTTTTAAATGGTCATCTGGAAGCAGCAAACATGAAACAGATGTACAACAGTTAGTTTTCTTGTGAATTGTAATTAATCAAACGGTATACCGCTTATATACTGGATTGCACACATGTGACATGTAACAAGAAACAACTTTTGAAATTGTATGTAACATTAATTATATAACTCCATAAATTCAAAAATTAACATACCAACTAAATGGTTAATTCGATTTTTGGCGGGATATAACCATCTGCTACTTTTTTTTCTACTGAGTCAAAAATTTTGTATTCTAAATTTTACTATATATATATATATACATACAGATTTATATTAATAATACTGGCAGATAAAACAAATTTTCTTTGCAAAACTTGAAAAAAATATATTATTCGATCGGAAAATATTTTTTTGAAGTGTAAGTTAATGATAGATATAATTTTTTCTCGTTACTAAGTATAAAAAATCTGAAAGTAATAAAATAATAATCTCTATTTTCTGAACACTATAATGTATAATAAAAAAATATTCGTTGATGTTATATATCCATATTATTTCATGAGCAAATTATCAGAGAGAAAAATATTATCCACTTGTCTCCTTTAAATGTATATGTAAATAATTTTAGAATTTCTATATATATAAATAGCTGTAAGTATTTAATTCTTAATTAAAAACAGCTAACTTTTATAATTTGGATTCTTCACTATATATTCATCAATTAAACCTTAGTAAGAAAAGAGAAACTGTCATTTTTAGTTAGTGGGGAAATAATAATAATAATAATAATAGAAAATAATTCTATTTCAGCATATTAACTCAATTAATGAAAAGATCTAAATTTTTTTAATGATTTTTTTTTTTTTTTTTTTTTTTTTTTTTTTTTTAATGTTCCGTTATTTTTTCTGTTTTAAATTCTTAAATTTCATTCAATTTGCGTATTTTTCACTTCAGCCATCTGCATTCCTTAGCAAAGATCACTATTCTATTTTTTTTTTTTTTCCTTTTTTCATTCTTTTGCATTAAGTCATTGGAAATTTACAATTTACTTAATATGGCCGAATAGGGCGTAATTTCTCATTCATAAACGTCCATTTTGAGGGATATTTTCATCAAAAAAGATGTCAGAACATTTTAAACTATCATTTAGGATACTGGCATGAACGTTCCTGACTATGAATTTTTTAATTTAAAAATTTCGTAAGTTATGTGGAATTTACGATATACTTAACATGACAGAATAAGGCAAAATTGAGTATAAATGTGCATTTTGAAGATCATAAATATATCGGACAAATTCAAAATAGCATTTATGATTGCACTTATATGAACATTATTGACTACAAGTATTTAAATAGGAAAATTTCGCAAGTTATTCAAAATTTAAGATTTTATCAATATAGCAAAATTGGGTGATATTCCATTTAAATATGCATTATGGTCAATTGTTGTATTGGAAACAGTTGTATGAGAAATAAACTACGAATTTATTCCCAATAAAATAAATTAATAGATTAGTATAAGAAAAACACATCGAACTGAACTGTGGGTAGCCTAGGCGGGGATTTCCTTCTGTCACTGTATCAAGCTTTGGTCAAATTATTTTTTTAACATGATTATAATATGTCCCACACCAGAAATTTATGATAACATAAATATGATGGGGAACTGAGCAGAGTCCACCTATGCCAACTAGTTTTGTATGTTTTAAACAATCTAACTTTTTTAAAGCGAACTTTAAGGGGGATCTGGGACGCCAAATTTTTTTTTTATTTATTTATTGATGAATTGCAGTAATTATTTTTTCTAAAATTGAAGCTTATTTGACGACGAATTTGAGCAAAAAATAATCTTTAAAAAAAATTTTAATAAAATTTTAATTTTTGGTAAATTTTAAATTTGTTATATCACATGAACTAATGGTTCAATTTACAAACTTTTTTCTCTGTTATATACAGAAAAGATTTGTCTTCAGGATTTCTGATTATAATAATAAGTTTTTTAAATATTAATTTTTAATTTGAAAAAAGTGCTTATTTCATGCGTAACTTTTAGCTCGACATGGATTACCAAAAAATTTTTGCTCCTAATTAAAAGTCCCAAAGACAATTTATTAAAAATACACTACAGAACTTATGTGCAAAATTTCAGCCATGTGTCTCAGAAGGAAGTGGGTCAAAATGTCCTGTACTGTAATTTTATGAGAATGTAGATATGATGGGGAACTGAGCAGCATCGACATACGCCAACTACTATTTTGAAAGTAATTGATGGAAGTACTTTGCTACATTTTACTATTCTAACGAAATAATTTACTATTCTAATAAATTCTGTTCAATAAATAAATTAAATTTATTATATCCATACAGCAAACAAAATATTTTTGAAGATCTATTTTCAACTCTGGTTCTTTTGTATAATATCATGTTTTGAAGAGCCCTGATTATGAAAGTTCCCCTACACTTAGAGATTCTCAAAATAAAATTTATACTGTCTTATTACCATAAGCATTGGAATTTTAACAAATAGACTGATTACACACTATATACTAGAAGAAACACATGAATTAACTAAATTTCAATATAAATAAATATGAAATTATTAATCTATTAAAAATAATAAAAATACAAATTTCGAGTTAACAAGGTTACTTTAAAAAATTCAGACAATTAAAAAACCCATTAGCAGAAAAAGATTTTCGCATCCGTGTATAGTAGTCATTCAATTCTGTGATGATTGCTTTTTTAAGCTATCATATCACAGATTGTGGCAAACCATTCATAATAGGGAAAGAAAACCCCCCGCCCCGACACCAGTTTTTCTTATTCAGGAAGGGAAGGGAGGGAAAGCCCTCAAGACATTATTCATTATTGCATATGGTATATAGAATATAATCATTATTTCACCGACCGATGAAAATTCATAATAATTTTGTGATACATTCCTTGTATCAGGCAAAGGGGTATTTTGAGTTTTCATTTAAAAGAATCTGGCGTGTCACTCACACGACTTTCCCTTACCCTGATATTATTACTATAAATACAGGTTGGAGATTAAGAGGTAAGATAACGAGTACTGTTATGTAAACCTATGTTAAACAATTCAAATTAGGCTTCGGAAGACTTTGATAATTAGTTCTGTGTGAGGGGGGCTGCTGCCGCCCCTCAACCCCCTGTTTCATTAATGCGCCTACATTTATATAGAATTTAATTCGGTTATTAAAAAATAATTCTGCTTTAAAAAAAAAAAATTTTTTAATTATTATTTAAGAAAATTATCTTTTATAATAATGCAGACAATTTCCATATTAGAGAAGTAGTATAACACTACATATCCAAAAAAAAGTCCATTTTATTCTCAATATTAAAGAAAAATATAAATAAATAAATAAATAAATAAATAAATACGATTTTTTTTTCTAAGGTTCTTTTTTTTTTTTTTTTTTTTTTTTTTGTTAAAAATGGAAAGATCAATAACTTTATTTTAAAGTATCGCAGATAGATGGTTCAACCATTCGTTTTAAAGGTATTGGCGAGCTATTCTGAAAGATACCCATTATGAAAATTTACTCCCCTCGAGGGCGGACTTCCCCCCCAGGGGGGAGGCGAGGCTCCAACATGCACTTTTTTTTTTTTTCCAGTTGACTATCTCTATTACAAAAAAAAAAAAAAAATGTATATTCGTTTCATTTGGTTTAGTGCAGTCTATATATGTTAAACTCTACTTACCTGCAAATTCCCCCATAGATGTAATGTATTTGAATAATTTTGAGTGTCCCTGTACACAAACCATTTGCTTCATCTCAACGAAAAGCTTATTGTGGCATCCCTATATGATACACATTTAGAATACCGAGTTTGGAATTTCTGCTACTATTTGTTGGTGAGATATTCTGATAAGACACACAGTCCATTCGCTAAAAGCATGATTTTCGTATTCAGGAGACCTCAGAACATGTAAATATAACAAAAACTCGCGTTTGAAAATTGACCCTAAAAAATACTTTCTCGACCCTATGGGTAAGAGAAAGTAAAAAGGTACTTTAAATTTACGATGACTTTTAAACCCCTAGAAAACACAAAGCGGATTGGGGTATTCGAGAAAGGATTTAATTGAAATAAGATCGTCTGACAATAGGCATATCTGATAAAGGAGTTTTAGAAAGTAATCTCAGCCATTAGAGGGCTTTTTTTCTTTTTTTTCTTTTTTCTTTTTTTTTACGTTCTTTTACGTATAAAATTAGAGGGCTTGAAAATATTTTTGTAGGAGACCGTCCACACATATGACATTTTTGAGGAGAACTTGTCCCCCCGCCAGGCAAGCTCGTATAAGAGTTAATATGGAGTCGGTCTTTATAGTATTGAATTGCAGAGTAAGAGAAAGTAGCACACTATATTATTTTAACTAGCAAGCTAACTTTATTTTATAATCTTTCTCAGAAAAACTTTTAATATTAAAAGTATTTTAAAACAGATTCTCTTATTAAAAGCCGAAAGAATAATATTAAGTAATTTTCAACTAATTTAATTGTTAAAAATACATTTTTCTTTCTTTCTTTCTTTTTTTTTTCTTTAGTTCAAATGATTTTTAGATTTGTACTGGTCAATTTTTAAAACATATTTTTTATTTTTAATAATTCACAGAAAAAAAAAATGTATTCTGGCGGTTGGATGAGCAGATGCTTGATTACGTAGGATGGACGGTGTTGTTTGGCCGGATGCTTGGGAGGCATTGTGAAGTTAGGAAGAAAAAAAAAAGGTCATTACTTTTTTTACCGTAACAGATGGTGCTCATTCAATCCATGAAACACTTCTACCTCTGCATGATATTTTTAATTTGCTAATTTACGTAACTCAAATTAATTTCTGTTATAAATTCAAATTTAATTAACTTTTAACTTTAAGGTTTGTTTGTTAAAAATTAGAAGTAACTAATTACACTAAAATGTGCAATAAAAATTATTTTACTTAATTGTTCAGTAGATGAATTCTTTTCCCTTATTAACTGTTACTTTAACTGTTTTCAGTCTCATGGCTGTTGTGGAGTGCTTTACCTTTTTCAAAAGTAAATAAAGATAAAGTTTAGTTTATTAAATTTCCTTAGGGTTGATTTATTATGTTGGGATAGGTGTTTTATGTTTAATAAGTTTAATTCTCTCATGTTTTTTCCACTTCGTAAATTTATTTTTAAAAAAATGGTGAATGAAGATTAATGAGTTCATTTCTTTCTTGGATTTTTCCACTTCATAAGTTTGTTTCTAACTTTTTTTTTTCCACACAAATTGTTTGAAATTATTATCGTGTCTTTTAGGTGACCTCGGGCATTGCATGCTGGAAATTTCTAGCAGTTTGCATACAGCATAACAGAAAGATCACCTATTTTGCATACCACATTCATTCAATGCCCTTTAAAAAGTAATGAATTTGTATGCTTCAATATTCGGTTGCTTATTTTTTTCTTTTCGTCAACTTCATTCATTTTTTATAGTTCTTCATGTGATACTTGGATTCATATAATCCAATGTTGGAAATGGTTTTCAATATATATATATATATATATATATATATATATATATTAAAAGTATTTAAAAAATAATGTTTTCAATTAAAATCTCAAATATCTCTATTAAACAAACTAATTTAAGTATTAGTTGTTTTTATTATTATTAATTAAAGTAGTTTTTAATTAGATTTTTTAATTATTTTTTTCTTTAATCTTGCAATTTTTTTAGATTAAATTTAAAAGATCTTCAAAGAATTTGAGAATGCCTAAAAGATGTTTGTTTATTTCCGGTATCAGTTTATTGTGGACGAGAGAGGATTTTCTGAAATAAAAATGAGAATAATAAACTTTCATAGTCAGATTTCATCCTTCTTTTCCCTGACAGCTTTTAACAAAAACTGTTATTCCCCTTAACACATTGAGCGCCACGCGAATTGTTAATAAAACCATTAAAATTCCTCAATGAAATTATCCTGTAATAAATAAAAATTAAATAAATTTTCAATAATTACTTAAAACGATGTAATATTTTTATTTTTATATCATATTTTACACTGTCAGCCACCGATGGCTGACACGGCGCTCAACGTGTTAATGGATTAGGGAAAGGGGACAGCGGGAACTTTCTGGGACGATAACGGGCTACATCCCATATAGCACAGTTTGAAAGTTGTGACAGCTGACCAGGTGCAAAAAAATATCATTAAGGACTTCCTTTTCGTAAACAGCTTTACCCAATAAAAGCCGAAAAATAATTTGCTATACGTCCCCCGAAACGTTTGCTTCTTACCCCGCATTCTTTAAAGAGGATCGTTTCCTGTATTGGTAAATGTTAGTCGATGCATTTAAGAAATATTATGTTTACTAATATATATCTTTCATTTGCTGAGTGTTACAAAGGAATTAAATTATTCAATATACAATATATATATGTATAAGTATTTTACCGTATGTTATTTATTTCAATATGATGTATTTATTAAGTTCGATTAGCTAAGCGCATTTACACTAAATAATGACAAATATTCTCTTTCTTTCTGTCTTTCTCTCTTTTCTTTTTTTCTTCTCAAATGAATAAGACGTACATGACTAATTATTGTGTATTAATAACTGAACTGTAAGTTGATGTCTCTTTATAAATTCTTTCAAGATATTTAAACTTCTATAAATCTAAAGTTTTGTTGATTAACTATAACACACGCCTCCCTATCTATCTATCTATCTATATATATATATAAACAGATTTACAGAAATTCGTCTAATTTTGCATACAATAATCAACCGATGCCCATGAAGACGTATTAGGTATATTATATGCTTTTATTATTTGAATTCTAATTATTTCTTTTTCGTTTTATTTAAATTTTCACTTTCCTAATGAGATATATTTCAGCACTTATATTTCCTTTTGTACAATGTTTCAAAAGGTTTAATATTATAGATATATATAGATACACACGCACACAAAAGAAAAAAAAAAAGAAAGAAAGAAAAGAATTTGCCCGTGCTTTAATGAATGTATTTGTACATTTGGAATTCTTAATAAATTGATTTTTTATTTTGCTTTCATTAATCTTAATATAAATAAAAGTCATTGTTTGTTTGTATGTAAGGGAAAGAGGTTAAAATTATACCAAACAAATTTCTGCTTATTATGATAAAATCTTTTAATAGGTGTTTTGAAATCTCTCAACCTCTTGAAAACAAAACCCGACACGCAGAAAAAAATTTAGTCAACTTGACCTAAACCCGAATCGCAAGAAAAAATAGTATGTTGTGACCACCACAAGACTTTCTTCTATATTTTACTGTACAAATTCACTAAGTGCGAATAATTTATTAAATCTATTATTTATTAAAATTATTTAACATGATAAATGCAAATCCTTTTCATCTTAAGGAAATCTAACACTAAGTAGCCAAAGGAATACAGTTTTATCGCCTATAAATCTGTATTGATAAGTATAAAGGATTTAAGTCCAAAAATGTCGATTTTGAGTTAAGTACATAGTCAGACCCAGAAAAAAATTCTCTATCGATTGGTATAAAGGATTTAAGTGTATGTCATTTAGTCTTTGAGAAAATCCATTGGTAAAAGAAAGACTCAAGTCAGAAATTTAGCATTAATCTTTGTATAAAACACTTAATTAAATTTTTCCCTTTATTAAATGAAGATTGATAATCACTGAATGGTATAAAGCGTATAAACCAACATAATCCCTTTTTCCTAATCGATTCTTCTTATTTGTTTTTAGCTAGTTTAACTTTATTTTTCGTCTCCTGAAAAATCAAGAATATGGACTTAAATCCTTTATACTTATCAGTACAGAAATAACATCTTAAAAAATGCGTTTTTATAATGATTATCTCATATATCAAGTTTCGTACAGTTACATGCCACAAACGTTGAGATATAGCCATCACTTATTGATGAAATTAGCAGCATAGGAGCGCCACCTATTGACCGATAAGCATCCAAGTTGAGTCAACATAATGTCTCATTGTGGCCTTCTTACATATCAAGTTATGTTTGATGATACGCAATAGAATCCGAGACATAGCCTTCCATTAAATTGTGGAAATCGCTGTGTAGCAGCGTCACCTGTTAATCGGTTTACTCCAAAAGTTGAGGGCACCAATTTTTGTTAAGATGCATCTATCTACATACAAATTTATGTGCAATTCTGTGCAGTAGTTTCTGAGATATAGCCATTCCTTAAATTGCGGAAATCGCTGTATAGTACAAAATATGTTGGTCGATAAGCATTCAAATTGAATAAGCATAATATCTTATAATGGTTTTCTCACTTACTAAGTTTTCTTTGACAAAACGCAATAGAACCTGAGATATAGCCTCCCTCGTAATTGCAGAAAACACTGTAGCAGCGCCACCTGCTGAGCGGTTCACACCAAAAGTTGACATGCACTAATTTTTGTTAAGGTGCACCTACATACAAGTTTATATGTAATTCTGTACAGTAGTTCCTGAGATATACAAACTTTGTTTAAATTTTATTTATTGGTCCTTGAGATACAACATCCACAAAATTTGTGATACAGACAAACATTTTCTAAAAACAGTCAAATCGTCTTCAGGACATCCCAAAACATGAAAATACATCAAAAAGTTTCACGAATCCAATACTTTTTCTATATATACATACAGAAGAAAGTGATAATAGCTTAAAAAGAAAGAAAGAAATTGTTTTTAAACCTCGATTCTGATAACCGCTAATTTTTTCAGCGTCTTCGTCGCTTATGTCATGTCGGATCTCGGTCACCACTGCCTGCTGAAGCGCCTTACCTGGGCAATCAATATTGAACTTCACTGGATGCTAATTGCTGCTATTATTCCGTGGTTTTCTATGAAACTCGCTCATAATACGGCTTAAGTTCCTCTAGATTTCCGTGAGAGCATCACAAACAGGCGTGGGACATAAGTGTTCTCAATCGGTATTAATTCGAAAATTTAGAAAGCGTAATTTAAAAGTCTATTGTACAATGCCTTGTTAAACATGTTTAGATTAATAGCTACATAAGAATGAAAATTGTTCTTAACTATGTAGTTTTTTGTCTAAATTATACACAAAATCTTGAAAATTTGAACACGGAAAAAAAGAGAAAATCCCAGAATTCTGATATTTCAACATTTATCTAAAAAATTACCCTAAAATAATACTATTAGATAATATTTATAAATACTGATTTTCAGCAAAATGACGCTTATCTATATAAATAAAGAGAAGTGTCTGTGTCTGTCTCCGCTCTGGTGCTAACACTACCGATCACAGAGCTATAAAACTTGTCATATCGGTACCTGGGACCCTGTAGGTGTGCACCTCATCGAGATTTTTTCGAATTTGAACTTTTTTTTTTCTTTTTTCAATTTTAAATATTGGCTTTTATGTTTCATCTTTCATGAATTTATTCTTCCATTGTAATCGTCTGCATTCTTAGCAACGGCTATTGCACAATTTATTACTTTCTCTTACCCATAGGGTCGAGAAAGTACTGTTTTAGGGTCAAATTTTCGAACATGAGTTTTTGTTATACTTACAAGTTCTGAGGTCCCCTGAATACGAAAATCATGTTTTTAGCGAATGGTCTGTGTGTCTGTCTGTTATCAGCATATCTCAAGAACAAATAGTAGCAGAAATTCCAAACTCGGTATTCCAAATGTGTATCATATAGGGATTTTACACTAAGCTTTTCGTTGAGATGAAGCCAATGGTTCGTGTACAGGAACACTCAAAAGTATTCAAATACATTACGTCTATAGGGGAAATTGCAGGTAAGTACAGTTTAACATCTATAGACTGCACTAAACAAAATGAAACGAATATATATTTTTTGTAATAGAGATAGTCAACTAGGAAAAAAAAAATTGTGTATGTAGGAGCCTCGCCTCCCCCCCTGGGGGAAAGTCCCTCCTCGATGGATTTCATGATGGATATCTTTCAAAAGAGCTCGCCAATTCTTTTAAAACGAATGGTTGAACCATCGATCTGCGATAATTCAAAATAAAGTTATCGATTTTTTTCATTTTTAACTTTTTTTAAATGTAATATTGAGAATAAATAAATAAATTTAACTTTTTTTGTATATTTAGTGTTATATTACTTGTCTAATATGGAAATCGTCTGCATTATCATGGAAGATAATTTTTTTAAATAATAATTTTAATAAATTATTTTTACGAATTTGTATAAAAAAAAATAGAAGAAAGTCGTGTGGTGGCCACAGCACATTAGTTATTTCTTGTTAGTAGATGTGCTTTACTAATAATATTTTACCATTTCCAAGAAAGCTGTTCGGGAATTGAAATAAATTCCTCATAGAGATATGGTAAATAATATACGTTTTAAGCTAACTATTCATCGCTTGTTTTTTGTATATTTACAGGGCCTGATTATCGCACAGGCCCACTAGGCCTTGGCCTAGGGCCCCTCTATCTAAGGGCACCAAAATAATTTTTAAAAATTAAAATGCTACTTTTGGCAAAGATTTTCTTTTTAAAAAAATAATAAATAATTGCAATTCTATGCAAGTGAATTCCAACAGTTATAGAAGAGTGATATTCCTTAAAAAATAATCATAATGATTTGAGATCTCTTTGCAAAAAAAAGTTAAAACCAATTTCTTATGAAGGCGAAGCTTTAACTTTGTTACCACCATTCAAATTTCCTGCAGAAATAAAATATTTCTTTCGAGAAATTTGCTTTATTTTGTTGGAGAGAGGGGGGCACCAAAATCGTCTTGGGCCTTGGGCCCCAACAGGCCATAATCAGGCTCTGTATATTTATACATTTTGAGGCTTCCTGATTACCGTAGTCAAGTTTTTTAACGTTTGATCTTCGTCTGTGTCTCTTAGAGTAACTTAAAAACGAATAATTTTAGGAGATCCAAATGCCGTATTTTGAAGTTAATATAAGTTTGTTGCCGGAAAAGTTTGATCAAGATTGATAAGTTTCAATGAATGTTGCGTGTGAAAATTGTCTGTATAATTTTAAGTAAACTTTTAATTTTATTAACAGAATTAAATTCTATATAAATATAGGTGCATAGCCCCTCTCACACAGAACTAATTATCATATAAAACTCTTCCGAAGCCTAATTTGAATTGTTTTACATAGGTTTACATAATAGTACTCACTATCTTACCCCTTAATCTCCAACCTGTATTTATAGTATTAAATTTCAGGGTAAGAGAAAGTCGTGTGAGTGACACACCAGATTGTTTTAATTTATTATATATATTGAAAATAAAATGGCAATACAGTAGAAGAAAAAATTTATTATATTAAATTTTAAATTTAAAACTTATTTATAACAGTTTATGCATAATTTTTATAGTATAAGAACTTTTTATTTTTCACTTTTAAATATTATTCCTTTAAAATATATATATATATTTTTTTTCTTTCTCTGTCTTTTTTCTTTTTTCATTCAATCATTCATTCATTTATTCTTTTTTTTTTTTTTTTTTTTTTTTAATTTATTGTATTTATCGGAAAAAATCGTAGCATATCATAGAAACCATTAAACTGACTTTTTATGAATTTAATTCCTTTTAAAAGAAAGTATACTTTTTATTTCATTTATTATATTGCTCGGAATGATATGATACTATAGTGGAAATAGACGGAACTATAAAATACACGGTTCAAAAACTAAAATATTTAATACATGTTGAGATACAGTCACCTTTAAAATCGTAGTTTCTTTTTTTTTTTTCTTTTTTTTTTTTAAATAATAGCAGATCTACCTGTCGTCGATAAATATCCAAAATGAAATATCCTGGAAAGATATTTCTGCAGGCAGTGGAAACCCGGACCCGCTGTAGTGCGGGTAGAGAAAAAAAGGCCGTAGGCAGCAGGTACCCGAAGCGAGGTTTAGAGCGATTTCAATATATATTTTTTAATTTTTATTTATCATGGGATGAAAAAAATGAATACCAATCCAACTCTTTTGAAAATTCATTTAAATATAGTGAGCAGCGAAGCGGGCGGAGCCTGAAAGTTTTATATAAAAAGGAGAAATAACGTACATATAAAATAAGAGACTAAAATTTTAATGCCTGTGTTCGCCTTAATTTAACACCTACAGTGCGATTATAGTAGATCTATATTTCATTTCTTAAAAATAAATAAATAAATAGCATTATAGATGTTTATGTATTCTCTCTGTCTCTCTTTTAATACTTCCTAACAAGTTTGAAAAGTGTTAATGACTTCGGTTTGTCTCTCTTTGTCCGCGTTCTAACTTTCAAAAATATTCATGAAATTTCTTGAACTGACATATATTATTTTATTTTACTATTGGATATTTCTTATTTAAAATGGTGTGAATACCTCTACTGGTTTGTCTACAGGGACACCTAAAACATTCCAAAGCATTGTGTTCTATGAGGGGTATTTCTAAAAATCATATAATAATAATTTTATTTCTCACAAATTTTAATGAAACTGAAATATGTTATTCAAGTTTACCATCGGATGTTCCTTAAAAAAAAAAAAAAAAAAAAAAAAAAAAAAATGGAGTATATACCACCGCTGATTTGTATACAAGAATTCGTGAAAGTATTCCAAAGCATTCCGTTCCATGAAAGGCATTTCTATACACCAAATTTTAATAACTTGACTTTTCACATATCGTAGTAAAATTGAAGTGTATTATTCATATGTACACACAAATATTTTCTATAGAGTATAGTATGATCCGTATTAGATTTGTAGGGCCACACAAAAATATTCAGTTACATTATGGGCTATTATTGGAAAGTGACTGGAATTGCATTTCCGATAAACATTAAGCGTGCTTAACCCTTTCTAACAATTCTTAAGTGTGAATATGATTGCAATTTGTATATCTATCTATCTGACTGTCCATCTGTCCGTTCCGATATTCTATAAATATTTTGGAAAATTTTAAATAACGATACTCTATTCACTATGGAATGTTCCCTATTTAATATGGTGTTAATAGGGCCTATACATAGGTATGTGTACAAAAACATCCCGCTCGCCCCCCCCCCCCCCCTCAAAAAAAAAAAAAAAAAAAAAAATGTATTGCGTTTTAAAACAGATTTTTATAAACCCCATTTAAATAACTTACTACCGTAAAAATAATAAAGAAATCAACATTAAATGCTAGTAATACTAAAATAATGCTTTGTATACAATATGGTATGGTTAACCTCGAGATTGTCAGGGCTGCATAAAAATGTTCAGATCTATTAAAGATGGCAGTTAAAATCTGAAGACTGCATTTTCATTCGTGTTAAGCACTTTAAACCTTTTCAACAATATTTAAGAGTGACTATGAATTCAGTCTTAATATGTATGCCTTTTAGTCCTGTCTGTCTTGAAAGGAAACAAACAAACAACAACAACAACAAAAAAAAAAGATTACTGCGTATATTTATACGCAGTTAAATACCGTTTCTACATTTTTCATTTATTAGTCTTTTACGTTTTATATATCTATTTTGTACAGGTATAGTTAAAATTCTTTCCTATTGATTATAATACAAAATTGTTTGGTTTATACGATTCGAATATCGACTATAAATCTTTTTTTTCTCTCTTTTCTAGTATTAGCAAACTTTCTGCTTAAGTCCTTATTTCTTATTTCTTCAGATATTAATTATCTTAAATTTTGTGAGAAATTTCATTATTATGTTTATTATTATTCTTTTTACGTCGCTCTAAGGAGAAAAAAAGCAAAAACTTTATTCGTAATGCTAAATTTAATACCCATAGAAAATCAGTGATTCAGATATTTGTTTATTAAAGTTATTTTGCAATTAATGCCTATCTTTAATGTTTAATATTTATTAATAATATATTTTTATTCGTGTTCAAGTTAAGCAATCATAATTAGTACTTTTATTTTAAAATTTATTTACTATCTTTAATATAAATAAATAAATTAAATAATTAATTAAAATAAACATAAACACGAATATTTTGATTTTAAGTCTTTTTAAATATCGTTTTATGTCATTTCCTTGAAAAATGTATATGGTCTCAAACTAGAAATAACACGTGTCTTTTATCCTTCTCTTATCTGTTGTCCTTTTTCTAAGAACGCACTACGCACCTGAAAATCATGTTTAAGGGGTTTTCTGTAGTTTTAAAAGAAGAAAATAAAGGGACAATTTCTTCTCCGTTAAAAATCCTTTATCACTTTACAGAGGAGGGCAAAAAAACTATTAATCTTCATCGATCACTTGAGCTTGTGAAATTTGGGAATACACGCGATAACGAAAGGGGGGGGGGGGGGGGGCAGTATTTCTTCTCTCCCACGGGAAGCAATATTCCTACGTGTACTCTTTTTTTTTTTTTCTAATTTACTATTACTATTATCAACATATTTATTTATTTATTTTATTTTTTTCACGTCATACACTGATTGGTTAAAAAAAGGGTTTTTATTGTTCCCATCATATTAAAACTCCTTATAGATTTTTATCTTGTTGAGCAAATTTTATTCTCTACTGCAATATTAAGAATTGCATAATAAAACGGAATGGGGATCCCACGTATTGGGTGATTTACAACAAAAGTTGAATGGCAATATTTTATGTCAGTATGCATTTATATATAAATTTATATGAAATTTCGCAGACTAATTCTTGCGCTAGTGCTGACACAAAATTTTTATCACGCACACAGGGACTGTAACATTTCTTATCTATAAAAAAATATTTGAATTATTTTAGGATTGTTTAAATGGTAAGTTTTGTTTGCGCAGCATATAAGAACAATAAACAACGAAATGATCTTTTCATTTTATGAATCAGTTGTATAATCTATTAA
>CAWVNO010001289.1:85200-136393 GCA_963930645.1 Salticus scenicus
TTTTATCATGTTTTAAGATAGTGAAGTTATAAAATATTCTCTTAATTAATCTACAATGAAACCTGAGTTCAATAGTGTGTGTTTGGGAACAATATAAATAAAACTGAAAACGGTTACTCACAATGCTAGTATCAATTAAATGAGTTACTCTAAAAGACATGAAAGACTGTACGTAATGTTTAATGGGTATGTCATTGATAGAATACTATACAGGACAATTTATAACAATATATTATTACTAGCTTACCCGTCCGGCTTCGCACTGATGAACAAATTTTAGTTAAAGATGGATTGATACGTAAAAAATCAAGAAATATATCAGTTTATATGTTATAGTCAGGCAATATTATTAACTGGAAAGTCAAAATATAATTTTACAATTATTTTTTTTAATTAGTTGTTAAATGTTGGCAATTTTTACTTAATGCTATTTATTTATTTATTTATTTCATAAAAAGAAACATTTCTTTACTCATGAATAAAAAATATTGAAAAATAAACCTATGACATGAAAATGTTTTTGATAAAATTGACGTCAAAATAGCTTTAATTATTATTTATTTTTTCATTTAGCAAATATATTTAATTTTTTCCATAATTGATTATTATTTTAATAATGTATATTAAAGGAGAAATCAATAATATGAAACAATATTCGTACAATATATACTATTACAGAATCTGGTGTGAAACAACCACACGACTTCCATTACCCACTATTACACGTAATATATACAATTTTTTGGAGATATTACTTGCATTTTTTGAGATTTTCGAGTAAGAGAAACTTGATAAACGTATAAAGACGCATACAACAGAGTTTGCATAGCGAGTTAAAAAATAAGGGGAAAAAAATAGATAGTTATTTTTTTAAACACGAATTTCCGAGATCTAAAACTGAACTACCTAATCAGGATGACCGTTAATATTCCTGTAATAAGCACGTAATACTTGAAAAAGTTTATCTAAATTGGATTAAAGAAAAAATTTTCAAGAATACGTTAGAGCCGTTTTTGAGATACCAACTTTTACCAAAACTTAACATACTCAATTATTGACCTGAAAACAATAATTACATACAAAAGGATATTTAATAGGAAGTTAACATGGCGAATTTGAAAAAAATCCGTACAGGCGTTTTTAAAGGAACGCACTTGCGAAGTCTGAAATTGAGCTGTTTATAGAGGACGCCTATCAATTTTCCTGAACTAAGCAACTTTTCAATCGAAAGGGCATCTAATATATTATTTATATAGCAACTTTGAAGAAAATCATTAGAGGTGTTTTTGAATATGGGTTTAGGGTCCCATTTCTGGTTTTCGATGACCCAATTCCGGTTTTTCAATTTTCACGAAAATTTGGAAAATTTATCTGTACACCAGACCTGAATCACTTGTGAAGTTTAGTAGTTCTATTTTTATTAGTTTTAGAGATATGACAGCCAGAAGATTACACACACACGTGCACATATACACACACACTGACCAATTGCCAAAACCTATACAATACTTCCACTACCTACGGTAGTAGGGTAATTGAAGTAAACACATACATCTCGTATTTACTACGATAATATACAGATTTTCGTATTACGTTTTTGATCGCCAAATACAAAAATCGCCAATGACGATAGATATCAAATCTATGCTTTGTTTTCAATTAAAATATTGAAAATTTTAATTAAAATTTTATTTTACCAAAATTTATTATAGCTTCTAGCACTTAGAGAGAGACAGTGTAACTTTTGATTATTGAAAAAAAAGAAAAAAAAAAAAGGAATCGGCTTTTTAGTTCTAGCGATCGTTCTCTACATATGCATATAAACCTTTCTTTTTTTTTTATATTAGTATAGCTATAGAGCATAGGTATATTAAATAGTTTTCCAGTCAACATAATGTAACTCAAATAATTAAATGCTATTTACATTTCAGTAATGGCTGTATGCGCTATGTATATTGAGCTACTTGCCATAACTTTTAGTTGCTAAAAATAGTCGCCAAATAAATTTAAACATCTCAATACGCAAGCGAAGTATGACATCACTGACCGCCCGTGGATGCAAGAAAAAGATTTTCCATGTTAATAGCTCATTGGATTTTTTTTTTTTTTTTTTTAATTAAAATTCTAGAAGAATTATTTCCCGATTTTAATCCTCATATTTGGGTATAGATATGTATTAGTTATTGTATGCATGCGTTAGATTGAGTTATTTTGCTGTCAAATTGACAAAATTTTAATTTTAAATTTCAAAACTGTCACCCTTGGCGTTTTTTGTATTTGGCGATCAAAAACGTAATACGAAAATATACATGCCAGATGTACATTTTCGTAATATGTATTGTACGAAATATTGTTTCATATTATTCGTTACACTCTTAATGTAAGTTTTTAAAATAAACATGATTTTTGAAAGGAATTAAATTATATTCGCCAGATAATTTGGCGATATTTTTTTTTTTCTGCCAAGGATGACAGATATCAAATCTATTCCGCTGCAACATATTAGTATATTATATCAGATACTTTATTTAGACATTTGAAAACAAATTTGACTTCAAATTATGATAGAATATTTATCCTTTCCCTTTTAATTAGTTTATTAGTTGGATGCAAAGCGAGTACAATATTAAGCGGCACAGCATAATACAAAATAATGTCCGCTTACTGCAGCGCCAATTGCTATTAGCGGTCGGGCGGCAAATAAAAGCAATCGTTGGAAAGGATTGCGATTCAGCCAAAACGTGTACCACATTTGGCAAGTTAGCTTTTTCTTAAATCGCCAAGATTTAATCGCCAATTTTGTTTGTTGTTTTTCTCGGACCTCAGTTTCTTGTTGCTTGTTGTGTGAGACGGAAGAAGAGGAGTCTGTTCAAGCGTACAAATTTGATGTATACGCCGTAGAAAAAATTATGGAATAAAGTTGAACTTTTACAACAAAGTTTAATTTTAGGAAAACGTGAACAAATGATAAAAAGCTTGCTTTGTTAGAAAGATTGTTTAGTATGATGGTTTTTAAATGCAAAATTATGAATTAACACCATTTAAAAACATATTAGAATATTTGAGATACATGAAAACTTTTAGTAGATTTAGTAAGAATGAATCAGTTTTAGATGAGGTTCCGTTTTCAAATGGAATATTTTTAAAAATAACACATACTTAGTGTTTAGCTAATTTAAAAAAGCATTAAATGTAGTTCATTTATCTGTAAAAGTGTTATAAGGTAAAGACACCAGGGAAATATTTATCGCCAAAAATGTGCTTTTGTCTTTTAAAATCGAACTGAGAATTCTAAATAAAATGTTTAAAACAATGAGTCAAAGTAACATTTTACAATTTATTGTGTAGCCTACTGTAATGTGTAGATTATATTTTTTTTCTTCGCTCAACAATTTTAAATATTAAGTACTTTCATTTTCATCATTAAAAAGAAGTTTAAAAAAAAAAAAAAATAGCGTTAAGATAATAATAATAACTTTAACATCTTTAGAGACAAACTTGTTAAAGGACTAAATAAAGTTACATATTTAAACACAAATATTTAAAAGCACTCAATTCAATCATGAAAGAACAACAATCTAAAATCACATTAGTATTTTATTTTAGATGTGAATGTAATTGATTAGTATTCAACGCATTTTAATGATAAAAATATGATTATTATTTAACATATGCAAAACTAATTATATTTTCTAAGTTGTTCTAAAATGATACCAAAATATTGCAAGAAAAGTAAATAATTATACTTCTAATCAAAGCGAACGAATCAAAACAATGTAAACGTAAACTTGTATATTAACCGAATACGCCAAGTCGCTGCGCCAAGATTTTTCCGGTAACCATAAAGTGTGACATCGTTTGTTTACATTTGCCGCCCGTAATGGCCGACATTGAGAGGACATCTATCTCCATAGGTGTTGAGCTGCTTACTATTGTACGTGCTTTGGTTGGATGTTTATTGTGTAAATATCATCCTTTGAAATGAAATGTTTATGTTTTCAATCGAATATGGAAATTTGCCATTTTTTTTTTTTTTTTCTAGAGTTTTGAAATTTAAAATTCCAATTTTATCAATTTTACAACAAAAACAATTTAATCTAACGGATGCACATGATAACTAATACATATCTATATCCAAATATGGGGATTAAAATGGGTAAATAATTTTCCTCGATCTTTATTATTTTTTTACAAAAAATCCAGTTCACTTTTTATATTATTGTTCGCGTGAAAATATATTTTATTATATGTCTAAAAATAAATTAATTCGTAAATCTTTTTGGCAACAATTATAAATTAAAATAAATAATATTAAATAATAATAAATAGAATTTCTTATTTTATTTTATTTATTTATTTTTAAATTCCAATTTCGTTTACACACATCAGTTTAAACCACGGAGTAATAAAGACTCCGTGGTTTAAACATTGATGCTTAGATATTATATCATATCATATCAAATTAAATTATTAGAAAAATAAACACTTTTAATTCTATAATGACGTCAGATTTAACGTGTAAGTTTAACAATTAAAAAAGCTTTATATGAATTTCAATTTAATGCACGTGCAAATATATTTCTTTTCTTTTCACGTCAAGATATTTTAAAAACGAAATGAATATGTAAATGTTTCTTTTATGTTGGCAGCAGCTAATTTTTTTAATATTTCATTATTTCCATTTCTATTACGGCTTCTATGGGGATTTTAATTAAAATGCTCAGATTTTAAACAAAAATTTATTTTATCAAAATTAAATATAGCCTATAACAATATGGCATACTGTAGCTTTCGGTCAGTGAAAGAAGTTTTTAAATCGGTTCAGTAGTTTCAGAGATTACCCTCCACAAACAAACAATTTTTTGCGCTTTATATAATGACTAGCTGACCCGTCCGGCTTCGCACTGATGAACAAATTTTAGTTAAAGATGGATTTGATATGTAAAAAATCAAGAAATATATCAGTTTATATGTTATAGTCAGGCAATATGATTAACTGGAAAGTCAAAATATAGTTTTACAATTATTTTTTTTAATTAGTTGTTAAATGTTGGCAATTTTTACTTAATGCTATTTATTTATTTATTTATTTATTTCATAAAAAGAAACATTTCTTTACTCATGAATAAAAAATATTGAAAAATAAACCTATGACATGAAAATGTTTTTGATAAAATTGACGTCATAATAGCTTTAATTATTATTTATTTTTTCATTTCGCAAATATATTTAATTTTTTCCATAATTGATTATTATTTTAATAATGTATATTAAAGGAGAAATCAATAATATGAAACAATATTCGTACAATATATACTATTACAGAATCTGGTGTGAAACAACCACACGACTTCCATTACCCACTATTACACGTAATATATACAATTTTTTGGAGATATTACTTGCATTTTTTGAGATTTTCGAGTAAGAGAAACTTGATACACGTATAAAGACACATACAACAGAGTTTGCATAGCTAGTTAAAAAATAAGGGAAAAAAATAGATAGTTATTTTTTTAAACACGAATTTCCGAGATCTAAAACTGAACTACCTAATCAGGATGACCGTTAATATTCCTGTAATAAGCACGTAATACTTGAGAAAGGCTATCTAAATTGGATTAAAGAAAAAATTTTCAAGAATACGTTAGAGCCGTTTTTGAGATACCAACTTTTACCAAAACTTAACATACTCAATTATTTACCTAAAAACAATAATTACATACAAAAGGATATTTAATAGGAAGTTAACATGGCGAGTTTGAAAAAAATCCGTACAGGCGTTTTTAAAGGAACGCACTTGCGAAGTCTGAAATTGAGCTGTTTATAGAGGACGCCTATCAATTTTCCTGAACTAAGCAACTTTTCAATCGAAAGGGCATCTAATATATTATTTATATAGCAACTTTGAAGAAAATCATTAGAGGTGTTTTTGAAAATGGGCTTAGGGTCCCATTTCTGGTTTTCGATGACCCAATTCCGGTTTTTCAATTTTCACGAAAATTTGGAAAATTTATCTGTACACCAGACCTGAATCACTTGTGAAGTTTAGTAGTTCTATTTTTATTAGTTTTGGAGATATGACAGCCAGAAGATTACACACACACGTGCACATATACACACACACTGACCAACTGCCAAAACCTATACAATACTTCCACTACCTACGGTAGTAGGGTAATTGAACTAAACACATACATCTCGTATTTACTACGATAATATACAGATTTTCGTATTACGTTTTCGATCGCCAAATACAAAAATCGCCAATGACGATAGATATCAAATCTATGCTTTGTTTTCAATTAAAATATTGAAAATTTTAATTAAAAATTTATTTTACCAAAATTTATTATAGCTTCTAGGACTTAGAGAGAGACAGTGTAACTTTTGATTATTGAAAGAAAAAAAAAAAAAAAGCAATCGGCTTTTTAGTTCTAGCGATCGTTCTCTACATATGCATATAAACCTTCCTTTTTTTATATTAGTATAGCTATAGAGCATAGGTATATTAAATAGGTTTCCAGTCAACATAATGTAACTCAAATAATTAAATGCTATTTACATTTCAGTAATGGCTGTATGCGCTATGTATATTGAGCTACTTGCCATAACTGTTAGTTGCTAAAAATAGTCGCCAAATAAATTTAAACATCTCAATACGCAAGCAAAGTATGACATCACTGACCGCCCGTGGATGCAAGAAAAAGATTTTCCATGTTAATCGCTCATTGGATTTTTTTTTTTTTTTTTTTTTTTTTATTAAAATTCTAGAAGAATTATTTCCCGATTTTAATCCTCATATTTGGGTATAGATATGTATTAGTTATTGTATGCATGCGTTAGATTGTGTTATTTTGCTGTCAAATTGACAAAATTTTAATTTTAAATTTCAAAACTGTCACCCTTGGCGTTTTTTGTATTTGGCGATCAAAAACGTAATACGAAAATATACATGCCAGATGTATATTTTCGTAATATGTATTGTACGAAATATTGTTTCATATTATTCGTTACACTCTTAATATAAGTTTTTAAAATAACCATGATTTTTGAAAGGAATTAAATTATATTCGCCAGATAATTTGGCGATATTTTTTTTTTTTTTTTTTTTCTGCCAAGGATGACGGATATCAAATCTATTCCGCTGCAACATATTAGTATATTATATCAGATACTTTATTTAGACATTTGAAAACAAATTTGACTTCAAATTATGATAGAATATTTATCCTTTCCCTTTTAATTAGTTTATTAGTTGGATGTTTATTGTGTAAATATCATCCTTTGACATGAAATGTATGTTTTCAATCGAATATGGAAATTTGCCATTTTTTTTTCTAGAGTTTTGAAATTTAAAATTCCAATTTTATCAATTTTACAACGAAAACAATTTAATCTAACGGATGCACATGATAACTAATACATATCTATATCCAAGTATGGGGATTAAAATGGGGAAATAATTTTCCTCGATCTTTATTATTTTTTTACAAAAAATCCAGTTCACTTTTTATATTATTGTTCGCGTGAAAATATATTTTATTATATGTCTAAAAATAAATTAATTCGTAAATCTTTTTGGCAACAATTATAAATTAAAATAAATAATATTATAAAATAGAATTTCTTATTTTATTTTATTTTATTTATTTATTTATTTTTAAATTCCAATTTCGTTTACACACATCAGTTTAAACCACGGAGTAATAAAGACTCCGTGGTTTAAACATTGATGCTTAGATATTATATCATATCATATCAAATTAAATTATTAGAAAAATAAACACTTTTAATTCTATAATGACGTCAGATTTAACGTGTAAGTTTAACAATTAAAAAAGCTTTATATGAATTTCAGTTTAATGCACGTGAAAATATATTTCTTTTCTTTTTACGTCAAGATATTTTAAAAACGAAATGAATATGTAAATGTTTCTTTTATGTTGGCAGCAGCTAATTTTTTTAATATTTCATTATTTCCATTTCTATTACGCTTCTATGGGGATTTTAATTAAAATGCTCAGATTTTAAACTAAAATTTATTTTATCAAAATTAAATATAGCCTATAACAATATGGCATACTGTAGCTTTCGGTCAGTGAAAGAAGTTTTTAAATCGGTTCAGTAGTTTCAGAGATTACCCTCCACAAACAAACAATTTTTTGCGCTTTATATAATGATATAGATATAGATTATTGCATTACTAATTAGGATAGTCAGAATAAAAATCCGTAAATTAGTCAAGTATTATTGATGACACTTATTATTTGTTGAGAGCTCCCAAAATTTTGAAACTAACTAAGTAATTGACAAAAGTTACTGGCTTTGCATTTGGTTACTCAGTGTGTTGGTATTTAAATCGCTTTAGTTACTCCAAATGTTGCCTAACACAATTGTCTATATTCTTAAAATTACTCAACAGACAACTCATATTTCATTTTAAGCAAGATGTAAAACGTTTTCTGCCTTAACTTCAAATGCTGCCTACAGAAATATATGCGTAGAATATTTATCATATTTACTTTTAAAATTGCAATAAAAAAAAAGAAAAAGAAAGAAAGAAAAAATAAAGAAAAAGAAATCAAGCAGGTGGGAACACAGCTGTGTTCCCAACTGATGAAGAGGAAAACACTGCATAACTGAAATTTTTAGCTTAAATAGAGTTAAATTTAACTAATTTTCTTGTTTATTAACATTGTTAAATTATTGTCCTTGTTGTTTCTACCTTCCACTTTCATATCTTCTCTTATCATAATTTAAATACACTGTTTAATTTTTGTATATAAATATAGTGCTGCTTTTAAAGCCTAATTTATGCAAATTAGTTTTTGTCATTTATCTTGAAATTAATTATAGTAATTTGTGAAACAGATATAAATTTAATAACATTTAAAAATATGACATTGAATATATTTGAATCAATCATTGCTTAAAAAATTATAGTTGAATAACACAGTGAATATTACAATTGCACATGTGCATTTATAGTTATTTTTCTTTGTGTCTAGTGACAAGTCCTGTACACGATTATATACAACAAGTTTAAAAAGACGAGAAATTTTAAATGTAGACGCTATCAGTGTAGATAAGGGTCTATGCCGCTAACAAAAGTTACTCGGTTTTTAATTTGGTTACTCGGTGTGTTGGTGTTTAAATTGCTTCAGCTACTCAAAAGGGTGGTTAGGACAATGAGTACACACAGATATTATATATACATTCATTTATTGTATTTATAAAATTGCATACGCAAAATAATAATTATAATATAATTATAATAATAATAATTATTATTATTGAAGAAATTTTCGTGGAAATCATAAGATAGGTTTTTATCGTGTAGATAAGGGTCTGTGTCTCGAACAAAAGTTACTCGCTTTGTATTTGGTTACTCGGTGTGTTGGTGTTTAAATTGTTTCAGCTATTCAAAAGGGAAGATAGGACATTGGGTACACATAAATATTATATACACATTCATTTATTATACTTATTAAATTGCACATACAAATTTACAATTATAATAATATAATTATTTATTATTATTATCATCGAAAGTATTTTCGTGATCATCATTAGATAGGTTTTTATCCTGTCCTTAAGTGATATATACATATAAAATTTTCATGTTTCAAAAAATAAAAAGTTATTGAAATCTATTTAAAGCCGATGAATCAGAATTATTTTGAGTAGTTCTATAAAGAGTTAAAAAAGTTACACGCATAATTTTTTTTATAGAAAATGCTTAATAAATTCAATAACACACAAATCAAGCTATATTTAGGAATGCGTCGATGAATAAATTTAACCAATCATTGATTCAAAATTTTAATTGTAATAACTCAATGAATACTACAGCTGCTCATGTGAATTTATTATTTTTCTTTATGTCAGGTAACAAATCATGCACCCAATTATGTACAACAAGTTAAACTACACAAACAATTTTACATGTGGATGCAAACAGTGCGCAGGAGGGTCTTTATCGTCAAAGAGGTTCAAAAAACATAATTTCATTTCAAAACATTCAATTAATATTAACGAAAATTACAGTGCGGACAGACAGATAGATGAACTATATAAAATCATAATCAATCATTTTTAAGCATTTTGAAAGTGCTTTAAAATGCTTAACGCAAATAAAAATAAAATTGCAGCAATTGCCAATCATAGCCCCTATTGTATCGGATTATTTCTATGCAACTCTGCAAATCCTAATACTAATCTTACAATATTATATAGAAAATACTTTCTAGTGTTATGTCAATTTCAGTTTGATTTGTGCTGTGTAAACATATGCAAATGTTTTTTTTTTTTTTTTTTAAATACCTGTCATAGAGCGTAATGTATTGGAATTGTTTTGCGAGTCCCTGTACATAAACCAAGTATTTATAGAGGTGCTATTTACTCCCATTTTCAAAATAGAACATCCGATAGTAAATTTGAATGACATATGTCAATTTCAAGAAAATGCATCAACATCTATAGGAGATAGAGGACGGACGGACAGAGAGGCGGACAAACCCAATTCATAAACACATTTCAACCTTGTTGGAAATTGTTAAGTAAGGTAATTATTCAATGTAATATTGTTACTACCCCGCTCTCACACACGCAAATCATGAAGAAAAAATGTTTTAATTTTTAACCGACTTCAAAAAAAGAAGGAAGGTTCTCAATTCAAACCGTATGTTTTTTTTATGTTTGTTAGCTCATAACTCCTGAACGGATGCTCCGATTTTGATACTTTTTGTTTTGTTGAAAAGGTCTTGGTCTATAATAGGTCCCATTGTAATATCTTTATGATCTAAAGAAAATACAGGGTGCCCCAAAAAATCAGTCCCACTCTTTTAACTGCTCAACGGCTGCAGCTATAGTGATAAAAATGGTATGTAAGTATAGCAAAGTGGCCATACTGTACAAGGTTAAACCGCTTACAACGCCACCTGGTGAAAAATAGCAGAGTTATTGTTCCTATCTCGAAAACCGTTCTAAAGAAAAAGTAAATTACAAACCTGAAGAGTATCACCGATTTAGTACAAAAAGATAGTTTAGACATTCATGCTAACATTCCTATCTCGGAAACGGTTCAAGACAGGGGGAAAAGGGGAATTATAAAATTGCAGAGCATCATCGATTGAGTACGAAAAGATAGTTTTGACATTGATGCTAAAAATGCAAGGCTGAAAACGTGCATTTTTTTTGTTCGCAATTTCTTACACTATACATACTTGAGCTACATTGCTCACGTTGTAGCGTAGCTGGTGAGATATACGCTATATAGTTCAAAATACGGTTACTTGATACTTTTTCTTTTGTTGTAGAGATCTTGATCTGAAGTATGTCCCATTATAACTTTTTTACAATCTAAAGAAAATAAAGCGCCATCTGGTGAAAAACAGCGGAATTAGCGCTCCTATCTCAAAAACGGTTCAAGATGGGAGAAAAGTTAATTGCGAAGTTGTACAGCATCTTCGATTTACTACGAAAAGACAGTTTTTAGACATTATTGCCAAAAATAGAACGCTTAAAACGTGCAGTTGTTTGTTCGCAATTTCCTACATTGTGCACACTTGAACTACGTTGCACACTTTGCAGCGTAACGGATGACACGTATACTCTGTGGTTCAAAGTACTGTTACTGTAAGCGGTCACATCGATTAGCGCAAAGTCGTTTTCAACCAACTTCAGAAAGGAGGGTGTTCTTAATCCAAGCTATGTGTTGTTTTTGGTGTTTGTAAGCTTATAACTGCGTAAGATATGCTCTAATTAACCGACTTCAAAAAGGAGCAGGTTCTCAATTCAAAGCGTATGTTTTTTATTTTTGTTTTTGTTTGTTAGCTCATAACTTCTGAACAGATGATGCGATTTTGATACTTTTTTTTTTATTGTAAAGGTCTTTGTCTGAAATAAATCCCATTGTAAGATCTTTACGATCAAAAGAAAATACAGGGTGCCCAAAAAAGTCAGTCCCGACTCTTTTAACTGCTGAACAGCTGCAGCTATAGTTATAAAAGTGGTATGTAGGTATAGTTAAGTGGACATGTGCTACGCGATTCAACCGCCTAAAGCGCCATCTGGTGGAAAAGAGTGGAGTTAGCGATTCTATCCCGGAAACGTTTCAAGACAGGGGAAAAAAGTGAATTATAAAATTGCAGAGCATCATCGATGTAGTACGCAAAGATAGTTTAGACATTAATCCTAAAAACAGAATGCTTAAATCGTGCATTTGTTTGTTCACAATTTCCTATTTTGTGCACACTTGAACGACATTGCATATGTTGTAGCGTAGCGGGTGACATTTATGCTATGTAAAATTCAAAGTATGGTTATTTTAAACGGTCACATCGAGTAACGCATAAACGTTTTAAACCGACTTCATAAAGGAAGAGGTTCTCAATGCAAACCAGGTTTATCGTTGTTGTTGTTGAAATTTGTCAGTTTATAACTTCGAAAGAGACGATTTAATTTTAATACTTTTTTTGTTGTCGTAATGATCTTGGCCTGAAATAGGTTTCATTATGATTTCATTAAAATATAAACAAATTACAGGATACTCACAAAACTCTGTTCTCACTCTAACTGCTGAACGCATGTAAGTATCGATGTTGAAACTTCTGTCCGTCAGCTGCAATGCATATTTTGCTCTTTGTTTGAACTTTACGCTGCGCAATTTCTAGCGCAGCGTGTGACACGTATTCACTGTAAAGTTCAATATAAAAGCCTAACAGAATTTTCGGTTACGAATACAGCGTATCGGTCCTTTACATTTCTAAAGACTTTTTAATTTAACGTATGTTCGTTCAATAGATAGTTTTTCCGATAAAGGCAAGAAAAGTAGCACAATTTAAAAATGCAGCATTTGAGAAAAATCAACTTAAAAATAACTTGACTAGAATAAAACTGGCACAACTGTCTCTCGAGTGGATAACTTTCTAGATGGAGATGTAGCTTTTTTGTTCACATTGGGTGCATTTCGTGTATTTTTCAGTGACATAAACCATTTTTTGAATTATGTCACTTTTCTTGGAACTTGTGATTTGTGAAATTTCCGTCGAACGCCTTCTGATGCTCTGCTATATAAATAAGTTTTCACTGAAAAGAGAAAAATAAAATCCTTTTGTAAAAAAATAGAACCGACTCCAAAAAGGAACTACTATTCAAACAACTAAAAATGAAAGAAAATTGGCAGAAAATGGAACTGTAAATTGCGCCTAAAAGTATAAAATAATTTCCTTCGCCAAACAACCTATAACACTACAATTAATCATAACTTTTGAAGTCGGCGCAAAATTAAATAAAAATTGATACCTTTATTCAATACAAAAATCAAATCCTATTCAAAATACACATCTGACATTGTTACCTGGAAAACTCAACCAAGAACTAATTTGATTCAAGAAAACAAATAAGATTTCCTATCTGACGTCCTGACGTTTCCTATCTGACGCTGGTATCTGACGTCCTTGGTGAAAGAAAAATCGCAAAATTATCTGGCAAACATATTTAATTTCTTTGGGATATCATGATTATTTTGATAAGGTATATCAAGGGAGAAATCAAGAATATGAAACAACACATCGTACAATATATATTATGAAAATATACATCTTGCGTGTATATTTTTGCAATACGTTTTGAACGCCAAATCCAAAAGCCACCAAGGATAATAGTTATCAAAGTTATACCAAATTTGCAAAGGAAATTCTAACTTCGTAGAAACATAAATACTGTATTGTGAAGAATGTTCACTGTTCTATGTAGATGCTACTAATGGACCAATTGTTATACAGTGATAAAATAATAAAGGAAACATGAAAATGGATCATTCGAGACAACAGCATTTCTTGCTACCGATCTAAAGACAAACCTTTAAAAACTAATTAAATTTTATTTAATTTTGCGCCGACTTCAAAAGTTATGATTAATTGTAGTGTTATAGATTGTTTGGCGAAGGAAATTATTTTATACTTTTAGGCGCAATTTACAGTTCCATTTTCTGCCAATTTTCTTTCATTTTTAGTTGTTTGAATAGTAGTTCCTTTTTGGAGTAGGTTCTATTTTTTTACAAAAAGATTTTATTATAAAACAATTAAAATTTCTACAGGTGAGAAATATATCTATAATGTTCTTGTTTCCATGTTTGTTTTTTGACATGATATTTGTTGTAAAGTGAATTGACAGTTTATATTTGGGCCTCAAATTATGAAAGACCTAATATTCCTAAATACGTGCTTTGATAATTTTATTTATATTAGTAATTAAGGGACGCAATTTAATTATTAATGCATTATTGAAAGAAAAAAAAAGACTAAAAAGACAGAAAATTTAAAAGCAGATTTGTAGCTAAAAATAGCTTAATTAGCTAATCTAGGAATCCCGCTTTTTAATAAACCAATACCTTAGAGGAGAGATACTGATAGAGAGCGCATGCAGGGAAAAGTGGGGTTGAAAAGTTTTTGTCATCATTGAATGATTTTCACCTTAGTCACGTGACAGGGAGGCAACCACATTTGGCTACAGCTCGCCGTTAGAAATCTTTTACTTTGTCGAAATTACAGAACATTTTTCTCCATTATCTTACCTGCTACAAATATAATTTTGCTAGGTTCACTTGAATAGTTCGAAATATTAGTTATAAATAATTTTTAAATGTTAATTCAAGCCGTCATTAAACGTGAAAATGACTATCTGATTTTTATAACAAATGTAAATGGGAACAATTCTCTGGAAATTTAAATACAGTTAGTACTGCATCCTTTTTTAACCAAGTGCTTCCAAATCTATTTTTATGAAAATTATCTGGCAAGAAATTTTTTGAACATAAACGGGAATGGTCAATGGCTTTAAAACCTTTTCTCTTAAAATCTTACCTTCCTGTAATTTCCATCTGTTTTTATCTTTAGGAAAGCTAAATGAAAATAACATACAAGGTACATTGTACATTGAGTACATTTATGAAGGTTTAAAAAATATATATTAAATTGAATTATTTAAAATATTCTTTGTTACGCTTAAATCCTAAGAAATGTATTGTTGCATTTTGAATAGTATACCCTTCTTTGAATGAAAAAATGTTTACTTTATTATCATTAGGACAAAAGGTAGAGGATAATTTGTTTCAGACATCAACAATGCCTTGTAATCGTTTTGCAGTAGACAACCACAATAAATAAATAAATAAATAAATAAATAAATAAAAATAAAAAATGTATATCAGAGGGGAAAAAAAATTTAAAAGGTCGAATTTAAATACACCATGAGAAATAATTATAATGAAATAAATAAATGCATGAACAAGATATTATACACGTTTCCGATGCATTTTTCTTAATTTTCTTATAAAAGCTGAGATATAGCCTTTCTGCACAAGGGAAAAAAGCTGCATCATACCAGCGCCACCTGTCGACCAATATGTATTCAAATTGAATTGACATAATTTCTGTAATGATCCTCTCGCATACCAAGTTTTGTGTAATTTTACGGAACAGAAGCTGAGACACAGCATTCCCGTAAATTAGAGAAATCACTGTACAGCAGTGCCACTTATTGGGAGATTTTCACAAGAAGTTGATAGGTACTAAATTCAACATTGAAAAAAAAAAAAAAAGAAGTAAATTAGTGCATTAGTTCTTGATATAGAGAAGCCACAAATTTTTGGTCTCTCTCTCCCTCACACACAGAAGAGACAGGAGACAGGTGGATATTTTCTAAAAATGCTCCAAACGTGTATAGATCACCTCAAAACTGTAAATTCATTGAAAACCGGAAGACTAATTTTTTTTATAAATCTTATCATTTCAAATGCTTTGAATAAAGAAGAAGAAGAAATTAATCATAAATAAATAAATACACTATATTCTACAGAGCTTAGAAAAGCAGAGTAAAGAAATTATAAATTATAATATTTATAAATTATAATAATAAAATATTTTTTAAATAAAAATTCTTATATGAAACAATTTGTTAATTTTATATGGGATTAAATTTTGCCTAGTAAGAAATAAAGAGACAAATTTTATTCTCTCAATCTAACATTATAAATGCAGACAGATCGTCAATACGCAAAAATCTCTAAATTCATAATAAAGTACATATGGGAACAAAAAATAATTCTAATTTGTAAATAAAAAATAAAATATATTTCTTTATGCTTTTTGCAAACAATACAATCATTTATTTTTCGAACACCGCAAAATGACGTAAAACACAAAAATACAATCATGCATCAAACTTATTAGACATTTCAATATTTCGCCAAATCGCGCCAAATCTGGATTGAAAGATGTAAGTGAAATTTCTTTCATTATTTCTCAATTTTTAAGAAAATAATAAGTAAAAATCATGAAAAACGAAAAAGTCAAACATATAACTACTCAAAAACATTAATATAATAAATTATTTTTCCATAAATTTTCAAAAAACTGTATATAAAACACATGATTATGTGAATAATTTGGATTTCCTTCATTAAAAAGTCTATTTGTTTTAATATTATGATTTTATATGAATACTTTTTAGAAGTATATATATGACTGTGAAAGGTTATAGGTTCTCCATTGAGAAATTTTTCTCTAGAACCAAATGCAACGAAGTATTTCACCATTTCTTCGGTAGCATAGCAGAGATCCCCATTCAAATACATGTAAAAAACTCCCCTGTCCGAATACGGTGTCCCCCAGTCACGTGGTTTCGATGTTGGCAAAAGATTTCGTTCGGGGATGCTCTCTCTAGGGTTATCTCTCCTCTAAGACCAATACACAGTTGCTAGAACTGAAATTCCACCGCATAAGCGAGTAACCTGAAGGAAACTCTCTGGTTTTGAGGCTACATTTTTACACACCGTTAGATGGCGCTCAATCGTTAATAAACTGTTTATAACACACAGTGTGTATCAATGATAGCACAGTAACGCATTTCCGAGTAACTTTCAGAAAACGGGCTCATAGTATAAAATTTAGCGTCAAAAAGGCTATGGTATACTTAAACAATCCGAGTAACCGGCAAAAGTTACTCACATCGTCAGCGGTTACTCACAATGTTGGTGTGTAAACTGGTTAGGTTACGCGTAAGGGAGGGTAGGTAAACGCACACACACACACACACACACACATTGCCTTTCATATAAATAAAGAAGATAACTATTACTTATTATTTCAATACTTAAAAAGTAATGTTTTACAAAAGTTTTTTAATTGTTGTATCTATTAAATATATATAAATACACACACACACACACACACACACATATATATTCAAAATAAATAATTGCGAAAAACGTGATAAATGTAAAAGAAATATTAACCTTTCGCCTATACTCTATTGTTTCAACTTTGCCAGTTTCTTACAGTCGGAGGCAAAATTAATGAAGAGCTGCACCTAACACTGTTTTATTCGAATCATGATATTTATGCTCTTTGTCTTAAAAAAAAAAAAAAAAAAAAGCGATTAACTTAAAAAGTGGATCAGTTCTTTAATGACTTTGCTGCCTTGTATATTCTCCTAAAACAGGAATGTTCCGTCCACTGTAATAATAGATTTATGAAATCGCATAGAGAGACCCATATTAAGCTGTGCTGAAAATAGTCGTCAATCGAGATATTTATATAAATATTTCTTTAATATGGATCATTTGTGATTAAATTATGTAGAAACGCTACGATTGTAAAACTACTATTTCGTGGCCACCACAATACTTCTATATTTTTCTATATACAAATTGTATGCATTTTTATGCAGTAGTTCCTGAGATATAACCTTTTCTTAAATTATGGAAGAGCGGTTTACACTAAAAGTTGATAGACACTAACATATAAAGTTTCATCTATGTATAAATTTTTATGTATTTTTTGCTGTAGTTCCTGAGATATAGCCTCACCTTAAACTGTGGAAATCGCTGCATAGCAGTGCCACCACACTAAAAGTTAATAGGTACTAATTTAGGTCAATGTGCATCTATATAAATTTATATGCAATTTTATGCAGTAGTTCCTGAGATGCAGTCACCACAAAATTTTTGTCTCATACACTCACTCAGATGCGCACAGGTTTTAGTAATATAAGACAAGCGGGTCAGTATTTTCAAATGAATCACTGTAATTAATGAATCACTATGATTAATGAATCACTAACAGTAACTTTTAGTCTTGAGAAAAGAAATTTAAAAAAAACCTCATTTCTGATCGGGTAAAAAGTCGCCTCGGGTCCCCACTGCCTTCGGCAGCGCAGTCCCGTGCGCGCGCACAAGTTAAAGGGTACACACGCTGCGCGCACGTATTCCTTCCCTGACCCTTCGTGCCTCCTAAAAAAAAAAAAAAAAAAAAAAAAAAAATCAATTCTGATCGGGTAAAAACTTACACCGGGTCCCCACTGCCGTCGGCATCGAGACACATGTGCGCGCACGTGTGAAGGTACACGCGCACTGCATGCACATATTCCTTCTCAAATAAAAATTTTATTCTTAAGAAAATAAAAAAAATCATTTCTCATCGGTTAAAAAGTCGGACCGGGTTCCCACTGCCTTCGGCAGCATAGTCCCGTGCACGCTGCGCGCGTACAAGTTAGGGGATACGCGCGCGGTGCGCGCCTATTTATTCCCCATCCTTTCAGCCCCTCCTAATTAACCTACATATACCAATTTTGAACGGTCTAACTCAGTTAGCTGAGATGCAAAAGAAAACCCAACCAAGACACGTCAAAACGTGTAAATCTGGTGAAAACTTTCGATAATATAAAAGAACTTTAAAATATCTTTCGAATGATGCATTAAAAATAATTTAATCATAATTAGAAATTGAAATATTGAAATTTTAAAATATTACAGCGCCATCTGGCGGTAGAAATTTCTGTAATCTACTGTTCGATTCCAAATCAATAAAGCTTTCTAATGATGTATTACTTATGAAATTATTTTAATTAGTAGCTGAGATACAAAAGAAAACCGATTCAGGACACCTCCAAAACGTGTAAATCAGGTGAAATCTCGAATTCCACTTTCGATAATATAAAAGTACTTTAAAATATATTTTGAATGATGTATTAAAAATAATTTAATCATAATAGATATATTGAAGTTTTAAAATATTACAGCGCCATCCGGCGGTAGAAATTTCTGTAATCAACTTTTAGATTCCAAATCAACAAATCTTTCTAATGATGTATTATAATACTTATGAAATTATTTTAATTAGTAGCTGAGATACAAAATAAAACCTATTCAGGAGACTGCAATTAAAATGTAAATTTTTTCCAAAAACGATGCAATTTGAATTGCAACAATCCCTTGTGCTGTTAATGGCGCACAGTAAGTTTGAAAGAATTTAGAAGAAAATTGAAGCATTTTGAAATTTGCAATTTTTATTCCTAGTAGAAAAGCCACGTGATGTCAAATGGTAAAAGATTTGTTTCTTCCCCATCTTCCCCAGACATCTTAATGACTGTGAATGGGTTGTCATGGTAACCAACAATGAACGCAAACGACTTGCCTGCAGAATTTCATTACGGAATGAAGGTCGCCGTATTGAATGGTTTATTGTCTAAAATTAAAAAAATTATAACTCATTCAGTTTTTGAAAATAATCTCTCAATCTTTTGAGAAGTGAATTGTGGAACCGAGATCTATATACAAAAAAAAAAAAAAAAAAAGTGATTCATCTCTGAACGATTTTGAGTTATGAAATGTTTTGGGAAAAAATCGATGTGTCGTAAAACCTAAAAATATGGATTTAAAATACGTATTTTGTAAAAATGCTTATATGTTTCGAAAGAGGATTAAATGACCCTTCCAAATATACCAGTTGTTAAGAAATTGGTCTGTTATTCTTTCGTACGGGGCGTTTCAAAAAAGACGATCAAGAAAAAGAGAAGGTTTCGACCCGTTTTAAAACTTTTTTAAAAAATATAAAAAATCCGTATTTAAAAAAAAAAAAAAAAAAATGTACCGTAAGAATCGGTAATAAATGCTCTTTCTCGTGGTACAGGTGTGTTATCAATATCCTGAACCGTTTACGTAGGATCGGTTTACAAAAACCCACGAAATTTTCTCTCTCTGCTTTTTCTTTTCAAGTACGCGGTTCCGGATGAAAATGACGGTCGCCTGCCATTTTGAATCGTTTTTTCGTTCGACATGTGTCTACGTTTTAATTAATATTTCCACTAATTAGGGTCGCATCGTTTAGCAAATTAGATAACGTACATCTGCGATAAATTCTCCGTCCGACGGTACCTGTCCGAAATCTTTCATCGGGGAGTTCTGGATCCGTGTTTCTCACTGCCTGCGGCAGCGTAAACACGCGCGTATTCATTTATTGATACTTCCTGCCCCCCTAATAATTTTACATTTTTGAAAACATACGCATTATCGGGCCTTGATACCTGATAATATCAATTTTCTACTCTGTAACTCTATTTCTAAAAATTTGCCCCTTCGCCTCCCTTCTAGCCCATTCTAATAATTGTACACTTTCGAAAATATCTTCATTCGATTTGTAGACCCCAATAATATTCATATGCCAATTTTAATTGGTCTCAATTTCTTTCTTTTTTTTTTTTTTTTTTTTTTTTTTTTTTGCGTCCTCCCCCCTCTTTTCCGCCCTCCCTAATAATTTTACACTTTCGACAATATCCCCATTCCTCTTGTAGGCCCGTAAAACCAATACATACCAATATTTAACGGTCTAACTCAATTTCTATTTTTCCCCCTTCGCCCCTTTCTTGCCCCTCTTAATAATTTTACACTTTCGAAAATATCCCCTTTCGATTTGAAGGACCAAAAATCGTATATAATTTACAAAAAATGTATCCATGTTTTAAAAATAAAAAATTTGATTTATACTTTTTTTTTTTTTTTTTTTTTACTACTACAAGTATTTTATTAATGTTCAGAAAATAAGCATAAAATAATTTTACGAAATATACAAAGTTCTCACTTCAGATATTCATTTCTTTTTAGTTAATATGAATTTAACAGTTGGTGATATAAGTTTCATGAAGACCTCTAGCTGTTCTGTAGTGTGGAACGTGGAATTACATGGAGTTATAGAACCCACAGCTACGTACTTCAGCCCAACATTTCAATATAAGAATGAATCATGGTACTTCAAAATGCATCTTAACTATGACTGCACCAAGGAGAAAGAAGAATGGATTAAAGTGTCCTTTAATAGATCAAGCCCTGGACCAGCTGTATTATTCATGGTTACATGTGAATACATGAATAAAAACTATCCAAAAGAAGTACAGATAGAAGGTGGAAAGTGTGGAGAAAGCGGTTTTATTTTGTTAAATAGAGCTAGTCTTTTAAAGAGGATTGTAGATGATGGAGGTGTTAGATTGAAGTTTTTGCTTCAAACAAATCATGATTTTTTGCAGAGTAAAGGTAAGAATTTTATTAAAGTATAAAGACATATGCAATCCATACCGTTATTTGTAATTAATATTGAAAATCGTTTCAAACATTGAATTATATGAAGACAAGTTATATATGTGTACATAAAATTTACAAGAATATAAAGTAATGTTATTTTATATTGATTAAACTTTTTAAGATTATTAATTTTACTTAATTTAATTAAATTACATGACCTGTTGAAAACATAAAAAAAAAGACCGTGTACTGTGATGCTGTGGAAAAGAAAGAAAAATAATGGACAGCATTTGAAGGGGAAATAATCAATCTCACATTAGTAAAAGGAGCCTTTAGAGACTAGCAAAAGCATTTAGACCAAAACGTACACTACGTGATATCCAAAATGTCCATATATCACATATATTAGAGCAGGAAGAACAATTAATAAAATTTTCAGGAAATTTGGAGTAATATATTCTGAGAAAACATCCCATAAAGCAGCGACCAGCATAAATCCCATAAAGCAGCTTAATGGACAAAATTATAAGAGACCAACCGTTTTTTCCAAATACAGTGGTCAACATAATTAGCAGACACTAATGGTCTAAAATAAAATCCTCTAACATGGTTATTCAATATTTGGTGGAGCCGCCATTGTTTTTTTATAACACGAAAGATGCGATTCGGCATCGAAACTATCAATTCTAACAAAATATCGCAAGACAGTTCTTCCCAAGCACATTTTATAGCATTATTTAGGTCTTCAACATATATAAACTGCCTCCCATTTCGGTAAACTGCACGAGCTAAGATACCCCACAACTCTTTGATGGGATTTAAGTCTGGGGAGCGAGAAGGCCACGGGAGAAAATTGATACTTTGCACTGAAAGCCACTTTTTTATTTCGTGTGATGCATGAATAGGCGCGTTATCGTGCTGGAAAGTGTAGTTTTCGCCACAAAGAAGTTCACAGTATATGGCTAGTTGATCTTTAAGAAGAGTCTTATACTTTTCGGAATTCATTCTTGAATGCACAAAAACAATATCCGTTTTCCCTTGGCCCGAAAAACCAGCCCAAACCATTATTGAGCCTCCACCCATTTGGTGGCTCATTAGTACATGAGGAGACTTCCGTAAATCATGCCAATAATATTGAAACCCGTCAGGACCATCCAGGTAAAACTTTTTTTTTCATCAGAAAATAACAGAGTACTATTTGAAGGTCCAGGCCATAGTTTGTTTAGCGAAGTTTAGACGCTCCGTTTTGTGCCGGCTTAGAAGCATTGGTTTTTTTTCTTCAATTTTTTATATTTCACATAGGGAGCATTATGCTACAACTTGCGAATGGTTCTCCTTGAACAATTCAGTTTCAAAGCATTTTTAATGCCTGTAGTGGTCATCTTTTTCTGTGTAGCGAGCGAAAGCACATGCCGTCTGTCTCTCGAGGACAAGCAAGGAGTACGTCCAGATCTTTTTATCACCGATCCATTAATTCCTCTTTTCAAAACATTTCTAATTGCACATCTAGAGCGTTTAATAACTTTTGAAATATTATTAATTGAAGCACCAGTTCCATTTAATCTCCAAATTTCGCGAATTTCACTTTCTTTTAATTATGTACCTCGTGGCATGTTTGTAAATGCGTGAAGTCGGTTATCGCCTACTTTAGTTAACTACTGACGTCATAACAGCGTGCAGAAATTTTGCATATTGCACATTATTTTCAAAAAAATGCAGGTGTTTTAATTAAAATGTTAGGGTGTCTTATAATTTTGTCCATTGATATTTTTAATTTTTTTCATTAAACTCTATAAAAATATCATTTCTGTAAAACAATTACGTGTGATAACAGAATAAATTTGTTTTTGACGTATTTGATAAAACATTTTTAAGCTCTGAATCTTTTCTTTCACTATTTGTCAAATTAGATAGGTGTCCTATAATTATCTCCACCATGTGTGTGTGTGTGTATGAATAAATTATCAATCGAATGAAATGAAATAACCCCCCCCCCCCCAAAAAAAAAAAAAAAAAAAAACACAGGTCTTCATCAGGGAGGCCCCACAGTATGGGGTGAAAGAAAAGTTTCTGAAAGGATAGAAGCAATTAGCTAATAACTATACTTAGCCCCCAACTTCTCACCAAACAGAAAACCATCTTAAACTGAAAAGAAATCTGTCACATAAATAATTTAAAAACTCCAAAAACAATTATATAATTAACAAAATTACTTAAAAAAGTACAATTATATCAATTTAAAATATGTATAAAAAATATACATTAATATAAGAAATTACGAAATGTAAACGAGAAAGTACATAAATGAAATACAATAAAATTAAACCCCTACCTGATAAACAAACCCTCTTCGGACGACGGAGCTACTCGTCGGTACTTAAATATCGCCCTTAATCGAGGAACTAGAACAAATCGAAAGAGGAAAAAACGGGAAACACTCTGTTAAAAAATGAGACGGGTAACCGTTAACTTGCAAAGTTTTTCTTAAATCTTGGAGAGCTAATTTTAAATCATCGTCATTATTGTTAATAGTGTGAATTCTTTTTAATTGTGCGAACACGATGTTTTTTAAAACTTTTCTACTGATATTTGAAAAAAAATTGGTGAGAGTGTTTACTTTAAAGTCAAGATCCTTCCTTTTATCTTATAAACCAATAATCTATTTATCTCTATTACTTTTTATGTTAAGATCCAGAAATGAAATTTTGTCTGTATCTGTACGGTTCAAAACTAATTCTTTAGGATATATTTCTTTAGCAAAATTTTCGAAATCATTACAGTTAAAAACAATTAAATCGTCAATATATCTGAAGAAATTTTTTTCAAAAAAATATAAAAAAAAATTAGCAAATGCACTCGAGAAACTCGTTCCCATTGGAATACCCCTCGTTTGTAAAAAGTAATTCTTCCCGTTAAATAAAACATTTTCGAAAATACAGAACTTAATAAGATTAATTCAATATTTTTTATGATAATTTAAGTTGCCAAATTCTTCATAAATGCTTTTAAAAACTTCTATTACTAAATTGTGCGGAATGCTTCCAAACAAATTTTCAAAGTCGTAGGTACTTACTGAAGTAATGCTCTCTGGGTAAAACTTGAAATATTCCGTAACTTTCAGGTTATTGTTAATTATGTTGCAATTGCCTTTAGAATTTATCACTTTTAAGAACAAGATATTTAAACAAGATTTTACCGGCTTTATCGTTATAGCTATTAGTATCACATGTAACAAAACGAAATTTAACTGGATTTTTATGAAATTTTACTGTAACGAAAAGATATGGAAAATTAAAATAATTTCTGCTGAAATTTAATTTTTTTATCAAAGGCCAAAATTCGTTTTTTGATAATGGAGGGGTTTTTCGTTAACTTTTTAAAATAACTATTACTGGTTATTTTAAAAAGTACCAGTAATAGTACGAGTAATAGTTCTTTTAAAAAGTTAACCAAAAACCTCTCCATTATCAAAAAACGCATTTTGCAGGTCGAATGGGGATATTTTCGAAAGTGTAAAGTTATTAGGAGGTCCGGGAAGGGAGGCGGAGGGAAAATAAAATAAGTTAGATCATTCAAAATTGGTACGTAGAGGTTTTCGATAGCTACAAATCGATTGCGGATATTTTCGAAATTTTTAAAATTATTGGGAGGGGCTGGGAGGGGCGGGAAGGGGGGGGGAGCGGAGGGGCAAAAAAAATAGAGATAGATCGTTCAAAACTGGTGCATAGAAGTTTTTGATACTTGCAAATCGATTGCGGATGTTTTCGAATTTGTAAAGTTATTAGGATAGACGGGAGGGGCGGGGCGAAGGGTCAAAATAATAGAAATAAGAGTTAGAGCATTTTGGGAATTTTTTCCGAAGGCAGTGAGAACCCGGTGCAACATATTTCCTAATCAGATTTTGTTTCTTATTTTTTTTTTTTTCACGTGATAAAAATTAATGCAATTTTGAGAATTCAGTAATTATAGCGATTCTTTTAAAAATAGGGGCCAGCGAAGCGCGCGTTGCCTGCTAGTGAAACTATGAAACAGCAATGAAATTTATTGATTGATTACGAACTCACCATTAAAAAAGAAAAAAAAACGAAATGAATCAAATGAAACAATGACAAATTATTTTCCAGAAAAACAAAAACAGAACCTCCCCCCCCCCACCCCACCCCAGAAAAACAAACACATCATGAACCTAAAAAATAAATCCAAAACCTAAACCCGCAAGAAAAAATCACCCCGAAATGAAAGAGAGGCAATTTAGACACAATCCATCCTGATGTATAGAAACACACACCAGAAAAAAATAAAATAAAAACACGAGCCACAAAAACTGAATTTAAAACACGAGCAAAACAGAGAATTTAACAGGAGAAAATGGCATTTTAGAAGTTGAGTTGTATCATTCCTTGATAACTCATTTAATAACCAATTTTCAACCAATTAATTTGTATCTAACCTTAGTTTTTAATTATTTACTTATTTATTTTGTTGCTATGTTTTGAGAATCCTATTTTCTTAATTCATACAGGCATTTTATATACTATATATATGTGCATGTATATTTATATATATATGTGTGTGTGTGTATATATGTTTTTATACAGGGTGAAAAAAAATCTATCCCGATATCTTAGACCATACCGTTCATAGAAACTGAATAAAAATTTGGTGAAAGATATTTTGAGGTATGCACTCAAAAATCATATAAGAAAACAACAGTTAAACTCTCTAAAAATTACGGTTATAGTGACAAAATTTCAAAAATTTTAAATGGCAACACCCTTTTTTCGAATTGGAATGAGCCGCCTGAAACTTTTGGACACGATGGAACCGATACGGAAACTTTTGGAGAACAGATCGCAGAATCTTGTGTATCGTAGAAATATGCCAGCTGCAGAAAGTGGGAAACATCGCGTTCACTTGCCTGGGGAACTTCGCTTATCGTCTGATGGACTTCTGCAACAGTCGCGACAGGAACGAAAAGTCGTTTAGACCAAGATTGATCGCATACACAACTAATTTCTAGAAATTTATGTGTGAAGTCCAGTACAGCTTTTACAGTACACGGGTTTAAGCGTTGCTCATGGTGTTTGCGATACACACCGAAAGACACAATGTCTCTGCAGCATTTTGTCCATGCAAGTAATAAATCTTTACGATTTCCCCACGTTGTTTTCCTGTATTGTTCAGAGTGAGAAAGCAAGATACACAGCACGCATTTCACAATGACTTATTTTTCACTTAGTGCAATGACGTTAGTCATATGTTGGTGTCTAGAGGCTGGTTTCCACTGGGGCTGAAACTTCGAGGTTCAAAAGAGCATTAATCACGCTTCAGACACAAAGAGCCAAATGTCTTGTCATCAGTTGTAACCTTTTTTTTATCAGATTGTGCAGTTGCTTCAAAGGAAAGCATGCAAAATTGACAAAGATCTCTGCCTCTGGCCCCTCAATTATCTCAGCTGGGGGTTTGAGCCAGGGACTTCTCCTTTACAACTAACAATTCAAACCACCTCTAACCGCTTGACCACATCAAAGGATTCTGAATAGCGCCGCTGGAAACAACCTCCAACCAACTGCGCTTTAGACTAAGGATCCTAAAAAGGGGAGCTGACTCACAACTCATTTTGTTGCCCACTGCTCTCGTCTTTTATTCGATTTTTAGCGAAGAAATATTTGAAATTATGGGTGGTTTTAAACTGTTAATTATTCAAATCATTCAGAGATAGGATTTTGACGTGCACGATTTTCAAAAAGTAGAAAAAGAAGAAAGAACGCAGTTTTGGTTTGGGCAACATTTTCGATGCGAGTCGGCCTATATCTATAGGGGCTTTATTACGACTTACAATCGACAGCAAAAGTATTCGAGCACTAGCAATAATCCCTGTCTAAAAAAAGTACACTTAATACTGCTTTGTTAAATAAACCCTTGTCGAGTCATGTTCTTAGCCAAATAAATTCTTGTCAAATCATGTTCTTAAACAAAGCAGTATTAAGAATACTTTTTTTGACATCGGAATTATTGGCTAGTGCTTGGATACTTTTGCTTCCGACTGTACCACGAAATTAAAGCCCTATTTCAGTAGTCTTGCACAAAATTAAAAATACCTCGGTCTCTTTTTCTCGTTTCGAAGCAGAATCAGTAGACTTTAGTCAGAGCCGTAGACTCAGTGATCCTGTTATCAGCCTAGATCCAACTCTCGCTCTCTATTTTAAACTCTTCAGTATCTAATAGTAACCCCGGCTTTATAGTTATATAGATAATATTGTATTTTATCTTAACAAGAAATGACAAAATATATTTACCTTTAATTTTCCATCTAACCTAAAGCTAACTCAAAATATTCTAAATAATCAATCAACTTTTTAGATCTAAAAATAATCTTTAATGGTAATAAAGTTTACATAGATATCTATGACAAAAGGCAAGATTTTAGTTTTAATGTGAACTTATTTTCACATTTCAAGTCCTGTCAGCATCTTTCACTATTTAGAAACATCATCATTATCCACTTATTTCGTATTAATCGTACTGCTAAACTTGTTAATATCGACAAATCTTTAGTTAATTCGTGACGATCTAAATTCCATGATAAAGTTTTCATTAAATTAAACCAATGTGTTTCAGCTGCAGATATTGTAACAAATAACGTTGGAAGTCCAAACTGTCTTATAGCCGCAAAACAACGTTTTTTCTCTTTTTCCCAATGAGGGGGAGGTGTGCCTTGGGGGGACTCATGTCAAAGGTGTGCCTTGGGGGGGGGGACTCATGTCAAAGGTGTGCCTTGGGGGGGACTCATGTCAAAGTTGGGCCTTGGGGGGACTCATGTCAAAGTTGCGCCTTGGGGGGACTTCATTCAGTAAATCCCCATTCAATAAACCGACTGAAATAGGCCCTTAGCACTATTAAGAGTGTATTATAAAAATTCGACAACGCTGTACCGACTGAAATAGGGGTACCTTGGGGGGGGACTCATGTCAAAGTTGGGCCTGGGGGGGACTCATGTCAAAGTTGGGCCTTGGGGGGACTTCATTCAATAAATCCCCATTCAATAAACCGACTGAAATAGGCCTCTAGCACTAATAAATAATTAAATAAATAAAATAATAATAATAATAATATAGATAAATAAAATAAAAATAAACTTTAAATATAATATACTAGCAGGCTTCGCCCGCTTCGCTGAACATTAAACTTAAATGAGTCGTCAAAATGCCGTATCTTTATTAATAACCTAAGTTCTCGCTGTGATTGGTAGAGGTTTTTTTCGCTCCCAATGTGAGGAGTCTGGGTCCCCACTGTCTTCGGTACTACTTACCCACTTCTTACTTCCCCACCCTCAGCGGGTTAGTTCGAAGTTTTGCAAAATCTCACTATAATGTACATAATGCGTGCACTTAATCAATATCCACACACCAAAATTCGCCATTCTAAGATAATTCAAAGCGAATTCAAACGGAAAAACATGTTTGTACACATGTTTATTGCCCTGCGACTCCGAGAAGGGGGGGGGATTTCGAATTTCGTGAAATGCAGTTACAATAAGTGCCGGGTGCATACAAACAATTTACGCACCAAATTTTGTGACCACAGAAGTCTTTAATAGACAATATTATAAATAAATGCAAAAAGCACAGCTTAAGTATCGGAACCCTTTGATGACTTTAAATATTTTAAGCCATTTTTGCAATGAACTGAATTGGCTATCTCAATTGCGCAATTAAAGATCTTAGCGAGAAACGTCCGAGCTACTTCGGTGGCGAATTTCAAATTTTGCCAAAGGGATCCAATACTAAAGCTGTTCCATATCGAATCTGGGTTGAAAACGGAAAAAGGGTAAAATAAATTAGAAATATCAGACCTATATTTATAAATTTGATACCGAATGAAAAGGGCGATTTTGCTGAATCCAGGGGTGCAAACAGTTTTTCGATGCGACAATTAGATTTTTAAAAAATAACTTAAGTATGAAATTTAAGTGGCAACGGAAAAAAGTATAAAGGGAAAAATAAATTAGAAATATCAGACCTATCATTACAAATTCAGTACCAAATGAAAGAGGTGATTTTTCTGAATCCTGGGGTGTAAACAGTTTTTCGATACGACAATTAGATTTTTTAAAATTAACTAAAGTATGAAACTTAGATGGCAACACTGCATTTCAATCTTTTCATCATTTGTAGCGCGAATCACGCGAATACAAAAGTCTTTAACTTAAAAATTTAATTTTATATTTTATTTTTCCATTCAAAGCATTTTAGTGAAAAAATATTTATGGTGCATGCGCAGGCGTTTTTTACACACAGTTTAAACACTAATCATAATTTTGAAAATTTCTATAGATATAATTTCAAGTTGTGTGAAGACCTAAGTTTCTGCCAAGCGCCGCTGAATTCCGTCCAGCCGTTCTCGAGTGATGCCCGGACAAACGTGTTTTAGTCTTTTACCCCCTAGGGTGGAACGGGGGGGGGATTTCTGAAAAGTTGATAGATGTAATTTTAAGTTGGGTGAAGACCTAAATTCCTGCCAATGAATTCCGTCCAGCCGTTCTCAAGTGATGCCCGGACAAAAAAAGCGACATTCGGACACGATGACACACACACACATACACACAGGCAAAATTTTTTGAAGTCATTTTCGGCTTTCATGGGGTGTAAAACGTGAAAATATCGCAAGTTTTTTTGATTCCGACAAATTTAGAGACAAAACTCTGATTTTATTAATATAGATTGAACATTATGAAATATATGCTAATTTTCAAACAATGAAATGCACTTAAAGACTGCTTTTGTAAAGTAATAAAAAATACAAATTATTTTATAAGCAAACGCCCGAAACAGTTGTTTCGGGATGATGATACCAGGACTTGTACCAAACGAAGCAAATAAACAATAATGCAACAAAAACATAATATATATGTGTACTCATTTAATTTAAATATAATTATTGCAAAACACCAATTTTTGTATATGTTAGTATCTGGTATATATTTTTAGAGCTTTTACAATTTTGTCATAAAGTTCATTTTGTTACAACCTTGTCATCTATTACTTACTTTTCTCCTATTTTCAGAATAAGTTATTTATTTATTTATTTATTTATTTATTGAATGCATAAATAATTTTCTTTTTTACTGATTTTTTTTCAGGTAAAGAGACATTCGTTGAGAATATCCTAACTTTAGAGCCAGATTCTAAGTTTTGTGATTTTAAAATCACTGTAGATGGTGAAAAGGAATCTAAAACATTTCATGTTCATAAAATTATCATGTATGTAAGGTGTAATTATTTTAAAAATATGTTTGATAGTCAAATGTCAGAAAATCAATCTAACGTTGTTAGTATTAAAGATTGTGAACCAAAAATTTTTAGTTCCTTTATACATTATATTTATACTGGCGAAATTAAAAGCATGACTGCAGAAAATCATTTTGACCTGTATAAATATGCTGATAAAATTTTAGATGAGGAATTAAAATCTATGATTATCTGCAGTTTAAAAAATTTAACTACAGCAGACAACTATTGCAAAATATACAGTCTTGCTGTAGAATTTAATTTGGAAACATTGATATTTTTTTTAACCCTTTTTTTTTGCGATGAATATAAAAAAATAATAAATTCTCAAATGTGGTCAGAATTTATTAAAAATTTTCCCCAGCATTCAACAAATTTGTTGAATAAATTTCTAAATTATCACAAATTGTGATTTTATAATTATTGATTATATACATTTTGATTTTACCTTTATAAGGAATAAAGGAACTGAAAATTTCTGGATATTAATTATAAGTATCATTAAATAATATTTTAGTACCAGATACAATTTGATTTATGTGAATGTTATGGATTACAGCAGAGTTTGCTGGTTCTTATATTGATATTTATATTAATGTATTTTGTTTGAAAAAAAAAAAAAAAGTTATGTAAATAAGAAATATGAATTAATGAACTCTAAATTAATGAACTCTAAACCAGTTATCAGTTTAGTTATCAGTTACTATATATCAGTATACAAAAGGGAAAATAAATTTAATAAAATATGTTTTATTTTTAAATATATAATATTTCAATATTTATATGTACACACAGCAAAACCACAAATTACGACCAACTTGTGGCTACCAGCAGCAGCTGATGCTGGCCCACTGGTGGCAAAAGTTAACGTTGCCGAAGGGAATATATTACGCCGGCCATCAGATTGCCGCATTCAACTGATCCACTGATGGCAGCCTGCATCAAGATGGAAATAAATCAGTGGGCCAGTGATGGGTCGCTACTGGCAACCAGCAGTAGGACGAAAATGTATAATGAACCACTGCTGGCAACCAACACGCACACACACATACATACAGATAGCTAGATAGATGTGTGTGTACGTGTGTGTATTAATATGCATTGTTATTGTTAAATTTATGTAACATAGATCGTTTGAGGCAAAAGGCAATTTAAATATAAGTTTCAAAGCTGTGAAATAGATAAATAATATAAACTCAAAAATTTTCTTTTAATTTAACTTAAGAAGTGGGTTTCTGAAAACACCTGTATTATAATTTTATCTCCACTTTTAAAATTTATCTTTAATTTGTTTAGGATTTGTGTTTGTTTATACGATGTATGCTAATCTAGAACATTTAAATAAAGTTTTATAAAATGATAAAACAAATTTAAAGACTAATATACAGTAACATTTTATATATTTGGTGCAAAGTTAACCGACTTGCATTATTAGCATATTAAGCTCAATTATCCTGGTTACTATTATCTGAGTCTGAATGTATCATACGCTCAAATTTGCTTGCTTTTGTACATATATGTGATAAAGAAAAAAAAGTGTGGTGAAAAAAGCCAATTTTCATATTTTCTTATGATGCAAATGTGTTAAGAACTCATAAAATAAATGTTAGCTATTAAATGAATATTATATAGTAAAGAAGTATAGATAATTAAATAAACAATGTAAAATCAAAACAAAACATGTATTTATTAAAATGTTGTTTGAAAAATGGTCACTACACCAAATTGTGATGTATTATATATATTACCAATGTTAATATCTAATATTTTCATTTGAAATTAAATAAAAAAAGTTTTAATAAGTTAATGGCAATAATTTAATGCTTTATTTTTGCTTAATTTAATTACTATCAGTACAATTTGTCTTCTTCTTTATGTATTAACGGGTTGTAGCCAGTGCTGCCAGATTTGAGGGAAATTTTTATTCAATATCCACCGTTAAATTTTACTTGTAACGGTTACCTAATTACATAGACGATTTCTGTAAAAGATGTTTCCAAACAGTTAGTAAACCGTTTCAATTAAAATTTAGGGGTGGGTGTTAAATAAAAATTTCCCTCAATCTGGCAGCACAGGTTGTAGCATTCCTATATTTTCTCATGCGTTTTATTAATTTCTCACCACAATTTCAGAACAGATTTTTTTAAAAATAGTATAGTATTAATGACTTAATGAAAGTTTCTTTTTTAAAATAGCAGCGATAAAATAATAAAACGTACGTAAAAATATAAGAATGGTGCTACTCATGTGTATGCTAAATTTTTAGGGATGATGATAATAAAATACTATAATATTTTTCATTTAGTTTTACACATTTTATTTTTTAATTATATTTTAAATTATGCTTATCTGTACAGAGTTTATATTCACAATCTTATGTACTTCCTAGAGTTTTCTCCAAAATAATAATTTTAAAATATCCAGTAATAATATTATTTTGCTCAAAATATGGTGCAAATTTAAGCAATGCTAATATAAAATATCCATTATAGCAAAAATTATTTTTATCTTTAGTCATCGAAATTTTCCCTTAGGTATTAACAGAAATTTTCGTTCTTAGATGTTAAGAGAGGTTGGTAACCAATTTCTCGCTTTCTTCTTCCCCATGTATCATTTAGGATTTTTATTGTTTTGTATTATAAGAATATTTCGTTCAAAAATGAAGTTTTTCAAATTCTGTTTTTCGAATTGCACTCTTTGAACCTGTTGTCTTTCATTTTAGAGAGTAGGTTTTTTTTTTTTTTTTTTTAATTATTATTATTATGTTTAAGTATTTACTGTCGAGATTGAAATCTAAAGCCTCAATTTGCTTAATAAAATAAAATATTTAAATTAAATAATTTACGATTTTTTTTTTTTTTTACGTACACAAACATTAAACCGTCTCAATAATATATATTAAAAGAAAAAACGTTTTATTTATGAGACAAAAATTTTTAAGTTAAAATACATTTAAAAAATACATATAAAAACAATTAAAATCAGACGTTTCGAAACCCGTCCGGGTTTCCTCATCAGTAATTACAACACAATATGCAAACATCACATGAACACTCAAGGAATTACAGGAGTACTCCTGTAATTCCTTGAGTGTTCATGTGATGTTTGCATATTGTGTTGTAATTACTGATGAGGAAATCCGGACGGGTTTCGAAACGTCTGATTTTAATTGTTTTTATATGTATTTTTTAAATGTATTTTAACTTAAAAATTTTTGTCTCATAAATAAAACGTTTTCTTTATTTTTCTTTTAATTTACGAAATTGTTTCCTATGTCAAAATTCGATATATTCAAAGAGGAAAATTCTAAAAATATATTTCTAAAAGTTTTAACGAGATATCATTATAGTACGAAGAAACAAAAATCTGATAGGATTACATGGAAGAACAGAACCAAACTTCATCAACAGAACCTCAGTAACAGCAGAAAAAAAAATGGTTTTAGTTGTACGTTCTAATGATATTTGGTACAAGTTTATATATATATATTTGATATATAATATCTGATTGATTGAAATTAATATTAAGTAAAATAAAATATTTAAAATGGGCTATATATATAATTCTACAAACTTGGCATGTTTAATAATTCTTTTGGAAATTTGAGTTAATTTGAATTATGATCTCAAAATTGTTAACTAATCATTCTTTTTTGGCAAATTTTGCATTTTTTTTATTCATATGCAAATATCAAAATTTCTACCTCCTCTTTCTTTCTTTATTCATATGCAAATATCAAAATTTCTACACTATTACCACTCTTAAAATATTTACATAACAAATGTATAAATTATTGAAAAAATTCATACATTTGTTTATTTTTAATACAGATATGCTTTTATAGAAAACGAAAGTGAAAGACAATAATTTAGCATATAATACAGCATCAATAAATTTTGAAAATATCAATCATTGTAAGCTGACCTCTTCAGTTTTACTGAGAGATCGAAAAACTACAGTGCGTATCGAAATGATAGGTCCACCCGCATTTTTCAAAATTTCGACTCTTAATTGAAAATAAGAATCACTTTTTTTGATAGAGATAATTAATCAGTAATTGTTATAACTATTTATGAAGAAATTTCTTAAAAACAAATAATTCCTTTTTATTTTATGCAAATTTTCATTTTCAGACCGTTTCGAAAAGATAGGTCTGCCTTCAGAAATTTTGCACCAATCACGTTTATTTCCAAACAATTTGCATAAATATCGTTGCTTAATCTTATTGCGTGATTATGCTGGCTGCTATGGAGGTATTTAAACAGATTTGAACATCACGTTGTAATCAAACTAAATGGGTCGTCGTTGCAGTCTTTCGCTGGTTGAGCAGGGGAAAATTGATGCATTTAAAACGTGTGGAAAATCGAATAGAGAAATAGGTAAACTTTTAAACAGATTACATAATGTTGTAAACAATTATTTGCGACTTATTAATGCTTATGGCAGTAAAAAATCATTTGGCTGCCCATCAAAAGTGTTACGATGAGAAAGTTTGATTGTTACTTTCTCATCGTTGGATTAATTTAATTATTACTTAAATTTTCCTCAAAATACTAAATCACCTTAAAGCGTGTTGTGTTAAATTTGCAATACCCAGGTTCCCCAACACTAACCAAAGTTTGTGCAATGAACTTGCACCCTAAAACTTGTGTCAGTTCTGTTGTGATTTTTTACACACTGTAGGTGTAAAAAAATGATTTTTTCTACATTATGGTCTATGGCAGCCTCTGTCCCAGCACAACCCACTTTAAACTTTCTCAGGTTATTATGAACAGACAGAGACTCTCATAGCCAACCTTTTTAAATATTATGCATGATACTAATGAAAGACAAATACTAAAAAGAAAAACAAACTGGGCAAGTTTCCCCCTTTTTTTTTTCTGAAAAAACTGACAGTTATCAGCCAAAAGATACCAACAAAAAGTAATTTAAATGGTCACAGTTGTTCATTTAAACATTTTGCCCAAAATTAAGAGTTTAGGTAAATTATATACATCTTTTTAAATGTATCTCATTAAATTTTCATACAATTTGTTTTCTAGCCAGTTTTTAAATCAATTAATAGCTTCCTACAATTATCTAATAAATACAAAATTGTTAAAGAATTAAACCAAACTGAACAACTGTGACCTAAACTGCCAGTCACTTTCTGAATCCAAATATATGAAACTATGCATTTTTCAATAACAACATGCTGTGAGGTGCTGTTTGATAAATTTAAATAAACTTCTTTTAAGTACATATTTACTTTAAACCACCTCGCTAGAATTATTTACCTACCAATGAAACATAAATCTCAACCAAACAGGTAGGTGAGATCAAACGTTTTCTCGCAAACAGCAACTCACATACGTAAGTAAAATGTTTAACCGTATTACTAAATTAAGCTTTCATAATTCTCTATAAAAAATTTCTTTTAAAAGAAAGGAATGAAAAAATGTCCACATAAATAGTCCAGAACTAAAAGGTTAATTTAAACTTTATTGAAATGTTTTAGTTAAATTCCAAGGTAGAGTCCACTTGCTCCACATTTAAATGTTTTATCAGTCTCATAACAGTATATACTTAGGTTGATGAATTACAAAAACACAAAACAAAACAGTGGCCTCCTTGTTGTATAAATCATTCTTATGAAAACTTGATTCATTACGTAAAAATAAAAATCACTTATGTGTTGCAAGCGCATCTGAAGTTATTTAACTCATAAATTAAATCAGTTAGTACCAGTTATAACAACGACGAGCACACTGTATTAATACAATAGAGAAATAAAAAATATATTTACCACACAATTCGGGTGTCCGAGGATGACTGGTTTTCCACTTTCCTCAAGCCATTAAACTTTTTTTTTTTGGTTGCACAGGTGCCTATCATCTCAGTCAGTATGCGTACCTGCCTATTCAACATTTAACTTCTTGGGAAAGACCATTACGCACATACTTGACATTCTCACGGTTTTTTCTGTTGTGGAGATGCCTAGAGGGGTATTTGTGCACCTTTCCAGCAATCCTTACAAGCACTACTTACACCTGTGCAGCTTTTCTCTGGCATAACTGCGAGGATATCTATCCAAATGTATTTTCGGGAAAAATCTTCCGACCATATACTACTCGCTGCCGACTAGGTACTCTTTTTCTTCTCCAATACAGGAAAGCACCCCCCCCCCCTTTTTTTTTCTTCCGGAAAATTATCCTCTTAAAAGGGCCTTCAGCTTCTCTTTTCTTTTTTCTAGCATCGTGCACCTACAAAGTAACATCAGCATCTCCAGTCTCCAAAACTAGGCATCTAGAATAAAGCTTTTCACTTCAGGAAGCTACGTTTATTTTCCAAAAGTGGACAGAATAATGCTCAACATATTACCGGCAATTCCTATCACATTTGCCGTGGTTAGGTCATCCCCATACTTTGAGCTTCACAAGAAAACTTCGTACGATCTGGCCGTTGATCTTCCATGGTTAAATTTTTACTTATAAGGTTATCAGAAAGTAGTTCTTACTTCAAAGCTATGCAGTATATTTCTGTGAAGGAGGGCACACCAGAGCCCCAGCCGGGGCTTTCGCCCCAAAGGACCGACACGTACTCAGCTACCTACATGTCGGCTCGCGTCATCCTCTCTTAACCAGAAGCAAGCGTGCCTTGCTTCCCGCGTAATCAACGTTGCCAACACGCAAGAGAAAACCTCCCCTGGGAAAAACAACCCGTCTCATTCAACTGAACTCCGTCGATTTCGTAAAAAGCCAGGAGTTACTTTTTCTACCGACCCGAGAGCCAAGGTCACAATCCACCCCGTTTAGCGAAAAAGGGATGCAGAATATTACTTTCTCTTTTTGTCACTTGCGGCAAAGAGCGGTTATTTCCATCTATGCGCGCTGACTGAGTAGATTATGGGCTAGGGATTTATTTATTTTTAAAATTACGTTATTAAATTATTTCTTTATTTATTATTTTACACAGTTGCGGAAAACTCTTCCACAAAAGTGACATCCCGACAAAGAAGGACTATCGTAAAGGAGTAAAAATCTGGAAATATGAGCTTATCCACTGTGGCCAAACAACAAAACCCTCCAATATCAAAATCTACAGTCCATAGAGTGGTAAAGATGTTCGGCAATATAGTTTACGTGAAGAGGAAAGCGGCTCCGAAATTGACTGAAAAGCACAAAGAAAAGAGATTGAAATTCGCACATGAAGTGATGTCCTGGAAACAAGATTGGCATCGTGTGATATTCAGTGATGAAAAGAAATTCAACCTGGATGGTCCAGATGGCTGGCAGTACTACTGGCACGATCTGCGTAACGATAGACAGATACTCTCAAATAGGCAAGCTGGTGGTGATTCCGTTATGGTATGGGCCGGATTCGGAGGTGCAGGTAAAACTGATATAGCATTTGTAGACAATCGTTTGAATGCTGCAGGCTATCAACAGCTGCTTGAACAATATTTTCTTCCACAAGCAGAGCACATTGGGGGCCCATTCTTCATGTTCCAACAGGACAATGCTCCTGTGCACACTGCAAAGTCCACTTTCGAATGGTTTCTGGATAATGGTGTATATGTTATCGATTGGCCACCTTGCAGCACCGACCTGAATCCGGTAGAAAACATGTGGGGTATACTCGCAAGAGCGGTGTATGCAGGCGGAAAGCAGTACAACAGTACTGCAGACTTGAAAAAGGCTATTTCCTCCGAATGGTCAAAAATCGAGAAAAACTGTTTGCAAAAACTTGTAGAAACCATGCCGAATAGGATTTATGAGCTTATTCTGAAACAAGGTGGAAAAATTTCTTGAAATTTAATTCTCTTAATTTGATGCTTGGTTCAGTGGACCTATCTTTTTGAAACAGCTTTTTCATGTAATTTTTGTTTTCCTTATTATTCCTATTATTTGTATATTATTCATGTATTATTTTACATTAAATGAAGTAGTGTAGTTTATAAAATAGTACTTTGTACACAATAAAACCTTTTTTACCAACATAACTTTCGTTTTTACTGGTGGACCTATCATTTCGACACGCACTGTAAATTAGCATATATAAAAAGGGAGAAAAGTGTAGAATATATGTCAATGAAAAAAACTGATTAATGTAAAATAAAAAACGGTGTATAAAATGCAGATGCCCATTGCAAACATTTTAACAGTTTATCCAAATCTAGATGTCAAATTTATTATGGTAAAAAAAAAAAAAAGAGCTAAAAATATATCAATTGAAGACAGTCTGATTTCAGCTATTATCTGGAAGGTATGAGAAATATTTTGGGAATATAAATGTTACCTGCCGTCTTTTTTTTTTTTTTTTTTTTTTTTTTAATCCAAAATCTTTTCAGTACTCAATAATAGGATTAATGTATAAAAAATTATACAGATTGTTTTTAAACTATTCCCCTTTCATATTGATCCTTATAATACAAATAATTTTTTGTGTTCATATTGTATTAAAGTTGAAGAAAGCAGCGGTTGAAATATCTATATATTACCTTATAAAAGTATCACTTATGCCTGAAATTTAAAATTTACAAATTTAATTTTATAAATAATCTCTAAAATGAAATAAAATAACAATAAGAAAAAACTCAATTAAAGGACTAGAGTTACACACAAACATAAAGTTTATTTCTGAAAAAAAAATATTACAAGGTACTTTTAAAAAAATTAAAATTGTTTTGCACACATGAAGTTGATACATTGAATGACAACAATATTGACACATTTTTACAAATACTGAAAAATACATTTAAAAAAAATACTGAACACAAATAATAATAATAATACTCTAATTAATATTATTATTTAATGGAGCATTCTGATTTTTACTTTTAGTTCTCCCACCATCTCTGCCATAGGCTGTTCTCAACCACTTCTTTATTACCTTTTCACACTCCTTCAGTTGAGCGTTTTTCAGCAATCGGTTTTGATTGACTGATGCTAAAATAAAAATAATAAATAAATGAATAAAATCTGTTTAAGTAAATTGGCGTGTAAAGGTTGATATTTTTTTTTACCAACTATGTGAAAAATACCAGAGCCGGGAATCGAACCCGGGCACTTCCGCTTAACGCACGGATGCTCTACCACTGAGCTACCCTGGCTGACAACCAGCCAGGCATTTCTCACATAATATTCGTTGGCCAAGTCACCGAGTCTGCAAACGCAGCTGTATCAAGTGACAATATTGATCGCAGCACAACTCCATAGACCACGAAATTTCAATTTAGAAATATTTAAACATGAATTCATCAACCGTGAATATTCATTTAAGTAAATTGGACTGTAAAGGTTGATATTTCTTTTTACCAACTATGTGAAAAATACCAGAGCCGGGAATCGAACCCGGGCACTTCCGCTTAACGCACGGATGCTCTACCACTGAGCTACCCTGGCTGACAACCAGCTAGGCATTTCTCACATGATATTCGTTGGCCAAGTCACCGAGTCTGCAAACGCAGCTGTATCAAGTGACAATATTGATCGCAGCACAACTCCATAGAGCACGAAATTTCAATTTAGAAATATTTAAACATGAATTGATCAACCGTGAATATGAATTCATGTTTAAATATTTCTAAATTGAAATTTCGTGGTCTATGGAGTTGTGCTGCGATCAATATTGTCACTTGATACAGCTGCGTTTGCAGACTCGTTGACTTGGCCAACGAATATTATGTGAGAAATAGTTGGTTGTCAGCCAGGGTAGCTCAGTGGTAGAGCATCAGTGCGTTAAGCGGAAGTGCCCGGGTTCGATTCCCGGCTCTGGTATTTTTCACATAGTTGGTAAAAAAAAAAAAAATATCAACCTTTACACTCCAATTTACTTAAATGAATATTCACGGTTGATGAATTCATGTTTAAATATTTCTAAATTGAACTTTCGTGGTCTATGGAGTTGTGCTGCGATCAATATTGTCCCTTGATACAGCTGCGTTTGCAGACTTGGTGACTTGGCCAACACGAATATTATGTGAGAAATGCCTAGTTGGTTGTCAGCCAGGGTAGCTCAGTGGTAGAGCATCCGTGCGTTAAGCGGAAGTGCCTGGGTTCGATTCCCGTCTCTGGTATTTTTCACATAGTTGGTAAAAAAAAATCAACCTTTACACTCCAATTTACTTAAATGAATATTCACGGTTGATGAATTCATGTTTAAATGTTTCTAAATTGAAATTTCGTGGTCTACGGAGTTGTGCTGCGATCAATATTGTCACTTGATACAGCTGCGTTTGCAGACTCGGTGACTTGGCCAACGAATATTATGTGAGGAATGCCTAGCGGGTTGTCAGCCAGGGTAGCTCAGTGGTAGAGCATCCGTGCGTTAAGTGGAAGTGCCCGGGTTCGATTCCCGGCTCTGGTATTTTTCACATAGTTGGTAAAAAAAAATATCAACCTTTACACTCCAATTTACTTAAATGAATATTCACGGTTGATGAATTCATGTTTAAATATTTCTAAATTGAAATTTCGTGGTCTATGGAGTTGTGCTGCAATAAATATTGTCTCTTGATACAGCTGCGTTTGCAGACTCGGTGACTTGGCCAACGAATATTATGTGAGAAATGCCTAGCTGGTTGTCAGCCAGGGTAGCTCAGTGGTAGAGCATCCGTGCGTTAAGCGGAAGTGCCCGGGCTCGATTCCCGGCTCTGGTATTTTTCACATAGTTGGTAAAAAAAAATATCAACCTTTACACTCCAATTTACTTAAATGAATATTCACGGTTGATGAATTCATGTTTAAATATTTCTAAATTGAAATTTCGTGGTCTATGGAGTTGTGCTGCGTATAACGCTTCTTCTGATTATCTTCACGGCTGTTATAAAGAAAGAATTCACACTACCTACCAAATAAATATCACATATTATGTGGTGCTTCATACCAGGCGAAATCTTAGAAAATTTATGCAAGAATTTAAAAATGGGCACGGGGAGGAGAAAAAACTGCAACATTATAAAATTTTCTTTTTCGGATGCACTTTTGAACTACCTTGAAATTTTTTTGCCTGTGTTGCTTTTCACTATTACTTTATCTGCTGCAGTTGTTTCGCCTATAAGCACTAACTCTTCAGAGTAAAAACTTTTATATATTATTGAAATATATATATATATATTCCCGGAACAGTAATAGAAACATTTTTAAGGACTTTCACTTCTGTTTGTTGGACTGCCTATGCTGGTGATGTTCTATACTGTCGGTGTTCCTGTCAAGAGGTCCCTATTCCTGTTTTCTGTCTGGCTTGGCTTGTGATCGTCCGATGTCTCTGCCGATTCCCTATTTGAGACCCGTCATTCTGTGTGCAGTGTTGGAGCATATTGTCGTTGTCGTCGTCCGTATGTGCTTGCTTCTCTGCCTGCAGTGGTGTTCAGTGTTTGTGTCGCATCATGCGCTTGTGATGACAACATTTCTCCAGAACTTCCTGTCATGTGTGCTGCTGATTTAAAATCAATGCAAAGAATTTCTTTCGTGTTTCTAGTCGACATTCGATAATTATTTCAGCTGGTGATCAAAGTCTTCAAAAGAAATTTTTTTTTTTGAACGTCAGTCCGATACTGACTATTCCGTTCGCTTGTTTTTAAAAATCAGGCTTGAAGAAGAACTATTATCGTGATATTCCAACGACAAAAGTTTTCAATTGATAGTGTTTTGAATGTCCGCTTCCTCATATAATAAGCCGCTTCCTCAAATTACATTTTGTATGAATTTACAAATTTTTAAGTGTGACTACTATTGACGCAATACTAACAACAACACCATTAAAATATCTATTTATAAAAAACTCAACATATTAAAATAAAATAAAATAAAATAATAATTCTACGTATTAATTATTAAAAAAGACATATTTCTGTTCAAGTAAGTAAACTATTTCTTAATTTCTATACATGAAATAAATAGTTAAAATACATATATATAACATTTTTAGTATTTAAATAATAACAATAACATTATAATACATGTCTGTATTTCATTTCATTTATTTTCTTTTCATACTAATTTTGCTTGTTATAAGGTAACTTGCTCATATGATATATGGTTTCATAATTTACGTGATATAAATGTTGATATTTTTAATATTAAATTATGACATTGAAAAATTAATATTTATCATATTTTTTTTACAATAACATTCATTCGTTCTATTATTTAATAATTGAATTTATTAAATTATTTATTTATGCAATATATATATAATTTTGTTCATATTTTTGCAAATAATTAAAAATAATAATAATAATAATAGTAATAATAGTAATAATAAGTATTATTTACTCATTTCTTTAAATAGTTATTGCTCATACAACTTACATTTGAGTAAGCGTTTGCATACATATATGTTGCATACATTTTATATCATAAATCGACAGAAATTTTACATATTTTCATAAAGTTTTGTGGGTTATACATTTATAATTTATATTGATTTATTACATTTATTGCACAACATGTATTTTATAACAGCTAATTTCTGCCATGACTGATCTTACATATTAAGATCTTATATATATATATTTAATATATTTCCAAAAGAAATTATTCAAGTCAAAATACATTTTGTGCAATCCTTTTTATATTTTATTGTTGGTAGTGAAAGTTTTATAGATATTTATATGTGATACATAATCAATATATAGTATATATACATAATATTCAGTTTTCCATTTTGGTATTTAAATTAATTAGTAATAATGGCCACCAATATTATGATTCCAACTTTTGATGGGGATCCAAATTTTCTTAAATTCTTTTTTGATCAGTTAAGATCGTATGCAGAGATCGGTGGTATAAAATCTAAAGAAATCATTTTGATTCTAAAAAGTAAATTGATCGGTCCTGCACAAAAATTCATGTTAGAAAATGAAATTTTATATAATGCAACTGATCTGGAATTTATTGAAAAAGAATTTACTAATTTCTTTGCCTTACCGTCTTCAACATACAATATTAATTCATTTAATAACATCACAATGATGAAATCGGAGTCGCCAAAACATTTTGCACACAGATTAAATTGTGTCGCATCAAAAGCATTTCCTGATATTTATGACACAGAAGCACTAAACTCACTAAAATTCTCTAAATTTATTTCATGTATACCACCAATACTATTTGAAATTCATGTGACAGAGGATATGACAAAAAACACAGAAAACACAGACACAAACAGTAACATCATTTTGGAGAAAATCAATTTTTTGACTGAACAAGTTAACAGCTTATCATGTAAACAGGATAATAAAAAACACTATCATGATAAGCAGAACCATCAATTGCAAAACAAGAGAACAAAATATTCTCCAAAAATGCACAGATTTGCTGATAATCAAACACACTTTAAAAATAAAAGAACTTTCTTCCAAAATAGACAAAGTAGAAACAAATTCAATTCTAGAATTTGCCAAATTTGTGAGAAATATGGACACACTGCTAAATATTGCTTCAGATGGAAGAGACAAAATTTAAGAAAACAAGATTATAGACACTACTCACACCAAAAAAATTCTGAAGCAAATTTTCGAGACAATACAAAGTTTAAAGAGGATAGGAATTTAAACTGATAGAGAGATCTATTCCTACTGGTGAGAATATTTCTCAATCTCTACAATCACCAGTATTTTCTACGCAAAATAATGATATACCAAAATTAACAAATCGTAGGCTAGTTAATTCTGTTGCTTCTCAAACAAATTCTATCATTACGATTTCAAACAATGTAGCTATTCAAACAGAAACGGAGCAAAGAAGTAAATATATTTGTAATGTATATTGAAATGCTTCCTCCTTACCACTTATTAATGCAGTGATGGCTCAATCAAAAGTAAATTTTTTAATTGACACAGGCAGTTCGTTAAGTCTACTTTCACAAAAATTCTTTAATCAAATGAAAACATCTTTGAAATATAAAAGAAAAGGTTCTAATATTACAATTAAGACTGTCAATTCTGAGGTTAATTTCTCATCATGTATAAGTGCATCTTTTAAAATTGAACAAAAGAATTTTCACCATACATTTTATATTGTTGATATCCCTTCATCCTCGTCCTTCCAAGGAATTCTTGGAATTGATTTCATTAAACATAATAACATCCAAATTGATTTTGCTAATGACTTACTAAAAATAAATGATACATCAATTCCATTTTACTCTTGTAATGAAGAGGATGATGGCACTTGTAATCACAATCATACTGACCGTACACATAAAAAAAATTGCATTCCTGCATATTTACATTCTAAATGCATTCTCAACCCATATGAAACAAAAGCAATTAAGGTATTCACCAAATTAAAACCTGATCCTACTGAATATATTTTTGAGGGAAATGAAGATAAACAGATAAATTTTTACGATTCTCTTATATCATTCAAGGACTTCCAAAAAAGTTACAATAGGAAAAATCATATAAAAGAAATTTATAATTTCCAGATTTATGTATCAAATAATTCTGAAAAGAGTGTTCATCTTAACAAAAACATGAATATAGGTAAAATTGCTTTGGTTCAACAAATCAAAAATTTTGATGTAAGTGAAATTATTTTCAATGATGGCAATCACACGGAATTTAAAAACAAAACTGAACACTCTGTCAATTTAATTCAACCATCAGAACAAATTTTAAACAAAAGAAAATCAGATTTAACTCATTCTGACTTCAAACTTGATCACTTATGTAAAGAAGAAAAAGAGCAGTTGCAAAAATTACTATTCGAAAATTTTGCTGTTTTTTCAAAATCTTGAGCAAGATTAGGACATACTGATAAAGTTATTCCAAATTTAAAGCTCACAAATGATTTTCCAATAAAAACTCTTCCTTTCCCAATACCTCAAGCTCTGCAAAACGAAGCTCTCAATCAAATTAGAGAACTTGCAGATGCTAATATCATTGAGCGTAGTTGCTCTGAATGGGCCTGTCCCATCCTTTTGGTAAAAAAGAAACCGGATGGTTCAGGAAAACAAAGATTCAGACTAGCTTTAGATCTAAGAATGCTAAACACGGTAATTCAGGGTTCTTCTTACCCTTTACCAAAAATTCAAACTATTATTTCAAATTTATCATCATATAAATATTTTACGACATTAGATTTTCAACAAGCATATCATCAAATTGATTTACCGGAAAAATTTCAAGATTATGTTACTTTTACATCAATGTTTGGTTCATATAAATATAAACGTTTATGTTTTGGTCTTAAAACAGCTAGCTCTATTTTTCAATCACTTATGGATAGTCTTTTAGATGAAATTCAGGAAGATGGAATCTATTCCTATCAAGATGACTTAATTTTAGGGGCTAACTCTTTTGAAGAAACAATGTTTAAATTAAGGAAAGTATTCGATGTTTTAAAAAAGTACAATTTAACTTTAACTCCTAACAAATGTTCATTTCACAAAACAGAAGTAGATTATTTAGGTTTTCACATTCAAAATCATACAATTTCCCCGGTGCAGGCTAATATTATTAAAATTAATTCATTTCCTGTACCAACTACTAAGAAACAGGTGAAAAGATTTTTAGGACTTGCTACTTATTATAAATCATTATTACCAACTTTTTCTCAAATTGTCCAGCCATTAATTGACTTAACCAAACCTAAAGTCACCTTTAAGTGGACACAGAAACATCAAGAAATTTTTGAAAAATTGCAACAATTATTTTTCAAACCACAATTGTCAGATTACCTGACTGGAACAAAAAATTTTTCGTAAACACAGACGCATCAAAAGTTGCAATTTCAGGTGTACTTATGCAAAAATTTGGCGATAGACTTTTGCCCATTGCATATTTTTCAAAATCATTAAAACCCTCTGAACAAAAATATCCTTCATTGAAACTAGAATTAATGGCCATATATAGATCTGTACTTGCATTTAAGTACTATTTATATAATCGAAATTTTGTAATTCTTTCGGGCAGTGCACCTTTAAAAAAATATAAGAAAACAACAAATCCTGCAGACATTACTACTAGATGGCTTATGGACCTTTCTGAATATTCTTATTCTTTTGAACATATACCTGGTTCTAGCAATATTTTAGCTGATTATTTGTCCAGATGTAACTTAGATGAAAATCAAGAAAACCTTTCTACTAATCCGAAGATTGTTTTTGAAGAAAATCTTCCTGTCATTCAAATTGATCCTGATAAGGTGAGTACAAATGGTCATGAAAATTATGAAAAAGGTAAAAATAATTATCAATTAAACTTTCTTATTTCTGGCCAAAATGGTAATAAAGATCCCCTCCTGGAAATATCAAATAACACTTTTGTGTTTGAGCAGAAAAAGGATGATAAATTATCTCCTATATATAATGAAATTTTAAGAAAAGGATCATCTAAGAAGTTTTCTAATTTTTTTATACATCCTGATACTAAAGTTCTAATGATAAAAAAATATGACACTTGCAATGACACATATACTTACTGTATTGTTGTGCCAGAAAAATTAAAAGCTAAGACATTAACTATTTCTCATTTATCACACTTCGGATTTACAAAAACTTTTATCATCTAGATTTTTTTGGAGAGGAATGTACAACGACGCATTAAATTTTGTTGCATCTTGTACAAATTGTTTACAATCAAAACATCATCGTATACTTAATGCACCTTTACAGCCAACCTACACACCAAAATTTCCTGGACATACTATATCTACTGATTTGTTAGGTCCTTTCGAAAATGGTCAATCCATATTGACCATAATTGACCATTTCTCAAGACATGCAGAACTTTATCCCTTAACGGATACATCTGCACAAAAAGTTGTTAAATGTTTATTTTCTTACATATCCACACATGGTCGTCCATCTGTAATTCTTTCAGATCTTGGACCCCAGTTCACGTCACATGTTTATAACAATTTCAACGACACACTTGGTATCAAAATTTTACACTCTTCTGTTGCTCATCCACAAAGCAACGTTATTTCTGAAAGAATAAACAAAAGTATAAAATATTCCATAAAAACACTCCTACAAGAAGGACACACATTTGTAAATGCTATCAATATTCATAAATCTTTGTATAATGGATCAAAACATTCGTCTACACAATTTTCACCAAATTTCCTACACTTTGGCAGAGAATTATCGTTAATTTTTGATACATATGATTCTCAGTGCAACCAACCATTCCTTGATAGAAATGTTGATGTTTATAAACTAATGCATGACCTTCATAAAATTTATCATAAAGCTTACAGTAATATTAAAATGTCTCAAGAAAGAAGCTATAACTATTATCAAAGAAAAACAAAGTTAAGAAACATTTTCGAAAAAGATATAGTATATTTAAAATCTACTGACAGATTTAGACTTAAATATTATGGTCCTTTTATTGTATTTAAAAAGCATTCACCAGTTGTATTTTCAATAAAAAGAATAAACTACCCTGATGAGTCTGCATTTAAGGTACATGTGGATAGACTGTTGCTAGCTCCACCCAGAAACACACATTTAGTTGATAACTGTGTTACAAATGATCAAAACACTTTTCAAAACATATCAACACCTACACACTCATATAATCTACGTCCAAGACAAAAATGAACACCAAATAATTTCAATGCTATTCCAAAATCTACACACTCATATAATTTGCGTCCAAGGAAAAATAAGGCAAATCCTTAAAAAAAAAGTGGAACGAGTTACCATTGCAGGGGTACCACTGCAGGGGTAAACTTATTGTCATAAAAATCATATACTCATAAATGACTTTTATACTTTATTTATTTAATATTTATAATTTGAAATTTTATTTTACAATCAATTTATCAGTTTCTCAAAAGATATTCTTAACAGCATTTCTATTATATGGTTTAAAAAAAAAAAAAAAAAAAAAAAAAAAAGGAATATGTAAGCGTTTTTGCTGTAATTCCTATGCGCAAAGGATCTTTGTTGTGCTTACTGCATCATTGCATGCCATTATTGGCGGGCCCACTTTTTGCATGTTCAAGGGTGCAATTGACATAACAGTATTACTCTAAAATGTTGCATATTCTTTTATTCAAATCGATATATTTGACATATTTTCTAAAAAAAAAAAAAAAAAAAAAAAAGGAATTATGACAAAATTATAAAAATATACTCTTACGATATATTAACATTTATTTAAGAACATAAAAATTACAATTTACACACATTTGCATCTTAGACACTTGTCAAAAACACTTAAATTACACATTGTTTTGTATTCAAAAATAAATAAATGTGTTCATAAAAAAAAAAAAATAATAATAATAATAATATCTCATGCTATTTCATTGAACACATAATGTTATAATATATCATTTAAAATTTTGAATTTTCCCATTTTTGAATAATTTAAATGTTTTGCTAGCAACATGTATTGCCATAAATGTGTCAATGTGTGAATATTACCGATCGTGACTTTTTTTATGCTCTCAATTTTCTTGGAATGACTTTTTTATGATTTTTGTAGATATCAGGTCATTGAATCTACACCTTTTTTTATATATATTTTTTTAAAATAATTATCCCTCCTTGAGAAGATGATTCGTTCAAAATTATTGCCCCAAGAATCATCAACTCAATTGAGAGCATCCAATTTTGAGAATTCTAGTATGCTATTAAACTAGTAGTTCTCTATTTATTCATTTGAAAATCTCCCGTCCTTGTTTTTGAGGTTCTCCCGATCGTACATTTTTCTTAATGGCGTGGTGGAGCTGTTTTTTACATGCCCTATTCATCTAGGACGAAGGCCCTAAGCCTGAGTCATATACTTGTGTTTCTCACAAGAGTAAGGTGGGTTGCTCGTGTTACGGTGGATGCCTAACACAATTGAACAACTTTCCTGGCTGGAATTGGCCAAAACACATTTTTGCTTATATTTTATGGTGTTATTCACACATCATATTTTTTTTCATATTTTTATTTTCACAATATTTTTCTGATGTTTCTTACACATCATTTGGTGTATTGTATATTTAGTTTTAGATAATTTTGCTTCTTTAGATTTCATTTTTGCATTTATATATATTATTTTCTACTGTAATGAATATTATTTCCACAAAGTACTATTATGTTTGCAAACTATTGTTATATGAATCTAGCAGAAGAAATAATTAGAAAAATACATGATATCCAATATTACTGCTTTTTCATTGTGACTGTCAGTGATTCATATAGATATATCAACAAATCGTATATGCAGTGGACTATGAAGCATGTATTTAAGAAAAATAATATGACTGGAGAATATTCTCATGGACATAAGTGAAAATGTGCACATAGTAAAAAAAAAAAAAATGTAAAGGTAGCTACTCTATATATTTCATACAAAGTTGTACAACTGTTTACATATACATTTCTTTTGATATCTTATACATATATATAATTTTTCTGTTCTATATGTAGAATATGTGTTGCATATGATAACCCTGGGCAACACCTTTTTCTTTTTTCAGACGAAGGGGAGAAATATGTGATATCGAAAATCACATATTCTAAATTATGTATTACATTTCTGATAAATTTAATTCTTTCCCAATTCATTTTCTATCTGTATAAAAAGCGAGTTAATATATGCGGTTTCATTCTTTATTCCTTCTTACAAAAAGAGCAAGCCATACTATTCCTTTCATTTAAAAGAAATAATAATAATAAAAGCAAGAGATGATCTTTCAATCGCTTAATTCTGTGGAGAACAATTCGTTTCATCTCAATTAAATAAAACAGAATAAAATTTTTCCTGATGTCATTTTGAAAATTGAACAGATCTCACATCTGCGACGTAAAAATAGAAATCGCGTATTCTTCTTAGACTAGGGTTATGAATAAAAATTTAACGATAAAATTCTTGTGGTCAAGAGTTAAGGTTGGTTTGCCAGATTCTCACGAACTGATAACGGATTTTTTGGCTAAGAAATCAATCGCCAATATATTTTAAAAAGTTACACTAAATTAGCTGTAACTGAAAAAGTTGGGTGTTGCCTTGGCTTAACTTTTTATGTGGTTTTAGGTAATGTATCCAGCCAACAATTTCATCACTTCTGCATTTTCTCTGCTGCTGAAAAGACGTAACTTTTGAATAGTTCTCTCCCCGTGTCCATCCCGTTCATTTAATGTTAATTCATATTCATCTTCCACATATTATACATAAAAAACTTTATTCTAGATGTTTCGGGTGACTATTTGTACTGTGAATTTTTCCAAAGGAATTTATGTGTTATTGAAATTGCAAGACATATGATGACTTTGAATTTTATTAAATGATTGCATTATAGATTTCGCTTGCCTGAGTTATTTGTGGGACATAACGCTTCTTCTGATTATCTTCACGGCTGTTATAAAGAAAGAATTCACACTACCTACCAAATAAATACAACAATTATTCCATAATTTTTAATTTCTTAAAAATTGTTTTAAAAAAAAAAATGAAAAAAATGAAAAAAGAAAAAGGAAGTACAAAAGGGGTAGAGATATAAGATTTTGTATATTGAAAGTTAGTACTGCATTTGAAGTAAATTGTTTAAATAGAACTTGAGATATAGTGTCAACCATGTTGAAAAAAAGTAGTTTTGAGAAAAACTCGTTT